>JAANDH010001073.1:0-82436 GCA_011799765.1 Nymphaea thermarum
AAGATCAAGCTGCAGATATCTTCACTAAAGCTCTTCCTATTGGTGATTTCTCTAGATGTTGTGACAAGCTGAGCATGTTTAATATGTATGCTCCAGCTTGAGGGGGAGTGTTGAACAAGAAAAGTTTTATGTTTTAGGAGGTTCCTTGTAATATTAAAGAGTTATAAGACCTCTTTAATATTTTCCTTATTTTCTATTGTAAATCCCTTTTCTACCCTAATCTCTTTTATAAGAGAGATAAGGGTTATCGTAAGAAGAAGTTCTTTTGGTTCAATCTCACGACAGCTTCTCTCTCTCTCTCTTTTCTTCTCCGCTGCAACAGGGTGTATACAAATCATGAGTAGGATAATGCTTCTCATGTGTCTTCAACTAAGCCACCATATGACACTGTTGCATCAATACACTGCTATAACCAATTTTTGATGCATCAGTTTATAGAAAAAATCTAAAATTACTAGATAGAAGCATCAACATAGGCGTGGTGGTAAGTTTGTCCTTCAAAGTTTGGAAACTCTTTTCGCACTTTTTATCCCAAATGAACTTCACTCTTTTTCTTAATAGCTTAGTCATGGGCGTAGCTATTCTTGAAAAGTTATATAAACCTACGATAGTACCCTACCAATCCCAAGAAGCTTCTAACCTCAGTTATGTTGTGTGGCATCCTCCAATCCTGTATTGCCGACACCTTAGCTAGATCTACGGAAACTCCATCTTTTGAAATCACAAGACCAAGAAAGTTTACCTTCTTTAGCCAAAATTCACATTTTGAGTACTTGGCATATAACTTATGTTTGCGCAAAATCCTGAGCACACTCCTTACGTGATCTTTTTGCTCTGCCTCACTATTTAAATACACCAAAATATCATCCACAAATACAATAATAAATCTATCCAAGTACTTTTAGAAAACTCGATTCATGAGGTCAGTAAACGCTGCAGGATCATTAATTTATAGTGCTCATATCTAGTTTGAAACGTAATCTTAGCCACATCTTCCTCCCACATCAAAAGTTGATGATAACATATCCTCAGATCAATAATGGAAAATACCTTTGTATTCTTGAGTTGATCAAACAAGTCCTCAATTCTAGGAAGCAGATACTTATTCTTGATGGTGACTTGATTTAATATGCAGTAATCTATACAAAAGTGCATCGTCCCATGTTTCTTCTTAATAAACAACATGAGTGTTCCGCAAGGTGACATGTTGGGTTGAATAAAGCCCTTATCTAAGAGCTCATGTAGTTACTTCTTCAATTTTTATAACTCTACCAGTGCCATATGGCATGATGCCTCAGAAATGTGAGCGGTCTCTAGTACAACTCTATCTTGAATTCAACTTTCTATGTTGGATTGAAACTCATTAGCTCTTCAAGAAACATATCGGGGTACTCACTCACAATGACAACATTTTCTAACTTCACCGGCTTAGTCTCGCTGGTCAACAAGTTGACCAAGCATACAACACTTCTTTTTCTAACAATTGTTTAACCTTTAGTGTAGACACTATTATCTTATTAGTACGACTGGCTTTTCGAGCTTGGAACTCTACTGGCTGCATCTCATGAGTCAACAACTATATTTGCTTCTTTCTGCAATCTATTTTTTCATAATGTGTCTATAGAAAATCAATGCTCAGAATAACATTGAACCCACTTTGATTTATGATCACCAACTCTACAGTCAAATGATGTTGATGGATCACTACATTCACATCAACTAGATACTGGCTATACGAATCTTGAGAATGCATATGACTGACCACTTTTAAGACATATGACTCAGCTGACACTTCTAGTGAAGTGGCAAATCGACTAGATATGAAAGAATGATTCACTTCTGCATCAAATAATACTCTAACAATGTGAGAACTAACAATGTACTTTCAATGAAATCATGTGCCTAAAGCTCTTCCATGGTAGTCGTATAGGCATGTAAGGTAGTCTTTGGTGTACTTGTAGGACCTGCCTCGAGCTTCTTCAACTCTTTTTCTTGCATTTTGGGGTAATCTTGAATGAAGTGTCTCATTCCACAGTATAAATACGCTCCAATCTCCCGATAACACGGCTTCCTGGGGTGCACATGTGAGCAAGTGGAACATCTCAGTAGAGTCGAAGTAGTCACTACCCCTTGTGTAGTGTGACTATGGGTAGGCTATTCCGCTTGAATGCTCTATCATCTTGCTTCCCATAAGGCTTTCAAATGTCTGTAAAGTTGTGGTGCTTGGCCTGCATCTACCCACCATGCGAGTGCTAGCTTGTCTTCTTATGGTGGTCCCTGTGCATCCTTGCCCATCCTCTTCCATGCATCTAGCCATGAGGACCACCTCGTTCAAATCGTGAGGCATGCTAGACATCACATTTCTTTGTAGTCTGTCTATGCAATCCATGTACAAACTTGTTGGCTCTGGCCTCATTAGTGGTGTAGACAGCTCTACATGTCCATACTTAGTAACATACTCCTCCAAGCTTATATGATTTTGTTGCAACTCAATGAACTCTTGCATTTTTTTGTTTCTTGCATCTGTTGAGAAGTAGGTGTTCAAGAATGAATCTCTGAACTATTTTCATGAGATCGGTTGTTGACCTATGAACCAAATCTCATTGGTTGATTGCCACCACCGTTTGGTATCACCCTTCAACAAGTACAAGCCATAGTTAACTTTATCTACATATCGGTAGTATGTTAGTTAACTTGCTTTCTTAGTTGAAGCGTTATCCAAGTAGTCATGCTTCCCCAGTTGTCAATTTGATGGCAACTATAACTCACTAGTATTGGCATAAAATTAATCAAATCCTCATGAAATAAGCGTTATTATATCACCTTAAGGTATGCCTGAACCCTAATAATTTACACGTTCTGTTGTCCCTTCAAATCATAATTTCACATGTGTCCCAACATTCCTATAAACAATGAAATATTCATATCAACGATAACATGCATCAAACGTTCGTCAAAACAGTCCTAAACTTTCCCCACATTATCAAAATCTCTTCCATGCTCCCTATCCACTTCAAATATTAACCCATCATGCTAAAGAGATAATTATATACATTCTTAGGGCAAACATCCAATAAAATTAGGCTTGCTTAGCCATACTCACCCCTCTTATAGTGTCTAAGCTGTTGTAGTGTCCTGGTAACCAAATATTATTTTGTTAGTTTTGGCTTGTCTTTTATTGGTCATTATTCAAATTGTGTTTTGGATTTAAATGCTCAAAGTTTATTTCCATTATGTTGGAAAGAATAATTGTGGCAAAAGCTTGGACAATGATGGAGAGAGACAGAAATGTTTTTCATGGTTGGTGATTAGATGGACTTGATGAACAAGAGGAAGGAATGCAATGAAAGAGAGGTAGAGATATAAAGGGAAAGCATGGAGAGCGAGAGGGTGGTGAAAGAAAGGCACACAAGGGGTGAAGGATTTGGAACTAAGGATTTCATTTGAGTGAATTTTTAAGAGTTAACTTACAAATTTAAGAAGCCTATGAATTAGTTGTGGTCACGTGAAATTTTTGCCTCTTCATCGACTATGCCTAATAACAAACAATCACCTCTTCAATGGAATTCACTAATTTCCCTATATGTGAGTCCTATGTAGTAGAAAGGTTATCCCTTGTATGCACAATCCACCACCTGATGGCCTCTCCCCCTATCTCTCTCTAAAATCTCTAAAATCCTACTCTTCTCTTTCCAACCTCTTCATCTTTTCTCTCTACCATGTGACTATCATAACCCATAGGAGAGAAAATATTGTGCGAAAGAATGTTTTGTTTGTAAAGTTTTTGTGAATATAGTCATTCGCAATGAGATATGCCCTACCATTATTCATAGCTAATACTTGCTCTTGTTGTAGTGACGTGTGGTTGTGTGCTAATAAAAGTTGTGCACATTGTTATAGTTGTACTTTATAGATGTGTGTGACATTGAATTTAATAGCCATTCATCTCAGTGCGTGGTCCCTATCTTGAAAGATGTTAAATTAGATGACTAGATCCACATAGCACCTTGTAAAACGACAATAATAAAATGTTTCTAAGGTTTGGTTACGTAAAATTATTATTGGCTTTGAAATACTTGCGCCGTTCTATGCATGTTTCTTTTATGACCAGATTGTTCTTTGATTTTCTTTAGTATTGAAGAACTAAAAAGTTTTTAACATTAGTTTGACATTGAATATCCAATTTTATTAAAGTCTTCATCTGATTTCGGTGTTTGATGCAATGCATAACTGTGGGTGTTATGGTTTTGTTATATATGCTAGTTATGATTTCATATGGTTTGCCGGTATATTTTGGAAGCTTTATCATATGCTTGTATGTTTTTATTTACATATCATTAAGGAGGGTGATGGAAAGAGAGAATTAAAAGAATTCCATTAAATAGGACAAGCAACTCATACTAGGAAAATGATTAGAAAAATAAGCCAGACAAAACCCTTCAAAAATAATAAGTAGCCAACCCTATCGAAATAAAAATAGCCCCAAAAGTTCTATGTTAGGCAGCCGAAAGTAAAAACCAATAGAAGCAATGGGCCATTTATGAGACCAAGAAATGCAATGCCAACAAGTGACACATATCAATAATAAGAGCGAGATACTGTAAAAAGGGTCGATGCCCTAAGAGATAGAATTAGTCAGTAGAGCTTCGGTAGACAAGTGCGAGGGATTCATCGATACATCACTGGGAAAGGAAAACCAGCAAGAGATGGAGGCAGAGAGTTCAATGTGGGGGAGGCAACAAAGTCGAAGAGTTGGTCAACATTTTTGTGGATGATGAGAAACCAAATTGCTGATGTGCCCAAGGCAAAGGTCTCAATGAAGGGAGAAGTCCTTGTGGTGGCAATCCATTGTCTAGTGTCTCAAAAGATGAAGGAGCCCTTTTAGTTTGCTGAAGTGGTGTGCCTTTATGATAGAGCAACAAAGGTAGGAGTTGGCTACAAATGTGTGTTCGATAGCCTTAGAATGTAGTAGGTCATAGTGAAAATGGGAAATTTTTAGTATGTCTAGACAATGAACAAGAATTGGAAACGCTGCTCTTGAGGAACGTATGGAGGATAGGGGCTTGATACCTTATCACCAAAAGATGGACCCCTGGCATAAAAATGAACATCAATGAAAAGGTGACTATCAATTTGGGTCCAACTTCTAGGGCTTCTAGCAACTTTATGAAACTACACTTACCAAGGTGTAGCCAAGGCTTTGAAGGGCATCTATACATGCGAAGACCGCTACTCGAAGTCCTAGGAAGGCTAAGTTTCACAAGGATTGATTTGGAAGTCCCAATGAGTTTCACTTTGGTGCCCAAGGTTAAGCTCGGTTTGAGGGGAGAAAAGATGGCGGAGCAAGAAATCATAAATGAGATGAAAAGTCCCTTTTTGCCACCATTATGGGGTTCTCACACATTCCTCCTCCATCTATTGAGGGAAAGGACCAAAGGGAGAAGGGGTGGTGACACAAGAGGGCACATGATACAATGTGAGGGTTGCAACAAAGCTCCAGCAAAATAGGCAGCCTCTATCAGGTGGTAGGTCCCAATCTGACGAGTGCAAGAAAAAAATGGAGGCTCCTCATCCAAGCAAGAGAAGGGTAAGGCCCAATCCTAAAAGTAACCAGGAACATTAAGCTTGCTAGAGGGCATGCCATGGGGGTTAAACAAGGATTCAAGTTGACAAGACAAAAGAGGGCTCAGACCGACTCACTAGCTCTTGTGCATTACAAAGAGAAGCCCAATACGGGTATGCCTTTAGACAGTCATATATTTAATCCTTTTACAACTTTTGTTAATGGCGCTATGGACTTGGATAGCTTAACCCCCCCCCCCCCTCTTAGAGTATGAATTCAAGTCTAGTTCCTAATTGTGGGATAATGGAACAAGGAACAAAGGATTGGGTGAGGTGTAGAAGTCTTCTCAGTTGTTCACAAGCATCAGCAAGGAAAATGGTAAAAAAGGGCAACAAAGCTTTGGCATTACCAAATCTGGTAGCTGGGTCACTCTGGTAGCTGGATCCCTCTCGAAGACAAATTCAACCGGGAGAAGATAACGAGGGATGGATCAAGGTTGGTAAGAAGCAACTGAAAAACTAGAATTTGGTTGTCAGAGATGGAGCTGGACCTATCCAACATAATGATAATCTTATGGAAGTGGTAAACGAGGAGGGTTTGTGCATTCTAGTCCAACGTGACCTCATAAAATGTAAAATAACATAAATCCTGATCTTCATATTTTGATTGACACTCAAATTAAAAGAATTGTGCAAGATAATCTAGCAAAAATAAGTGACAACTATGGATGGTGTGCGAATGATGACACTGAACGTGGCCACGCTTGCATAATTTTTATGTGGAAAGCAAACAAAATGAAATAAGTGGAATGGAAGAAGAACATGTGGTGGCTGGAAGGTATGTTTAGAAGTAATGATGCCCCAAACTTCCTCATGAGGGTAATAGGAGTATACTTGCCTAATCACCCTCATGAGAAAAGCAGCTTTAGTGGAGATTGATGGGAAATTAAATAGTTTGGCCATGCCTACGATCCTTATTGGTGACTTTAACACCATGAGGACAGGAAGCAACAAAATAAGTAAGGATATGAATCTCCACTCTTTTCATGACCTCAATAGCTTTATCAATATGTGCAGTTTAGTAGACCTACAGGATGGAGAAAGCAACTTCACTTGGGACAATAGGTGACTGGTCACTTGGGATAATAGCAAATGAATGTGGAGAGGATTTTTTTTTCAATTTAACTGGGTCTTCATAAAGTCTTTGGTTGGATCATCATCATGGGAACTACCAAATCTTGACAATGTCGAAGCCATCTAGCAACCACAAGGCCCTAGTATTCAAGATGCAAGTTGGCAGTTGTAAAGCCACTCATGGAGGGCGGTTTGGATTTATAAAATTTTGGCTCATGGAGGCTGATGTAAAGGAGATTGTTAGGGAAACTTGGGCTAAGCACCAAGCTAGCTATCAGATGCTGAAGATCCTAAAGAAATTGGCAAAAATTAGGAGGTGTGGAATAGAGAGAAGTTTGGGTGCATGGAACAACGAGTAGTCGGTCTCCATGCCCAGCTAGAAGAAATCCAAAAGGTTGGAAAGAGTCTCTCGAGGATTGGAAAAAGAAAGAAAGACAAAAAATGGTTTGAAACGACAGCTGCTCAGGAAAGAAATCATGTGGAAAAATAAAGCTAAAGTGTGATGGCTAAGATGAGATAGGAACACTACATTCTTCCATGCTATCATGTAAGGATAACAAAGACAAGCTATGTCTCAGTCATAGAAATAGGAGGCAGCAGAGTTGATAACTCAGCCATAAGGTCCTTACCTTCAACCTTAGCAAAGGGGCCTAGGGTAACAAATCAAGAGAATGAAAGACTCCTAAGGCCAGTCACCAAGGAGGAAGTAGTGGAAGTGGTAAGGGAAATGGACAGGGAAAGTGTGGCAGGCCCTAATGGATTCCTCAATAGTTTCTTTCAAGGGATACGACATATCATAGATGAAGACTTTATCATTGAAGTAGCCAGGTTTTTCTTCAATCGGAAGATGGTAGAAAGCATCAATTAGACAAACATTAGGTTTGATGCCAAAATTTGTGGGAGCCTTCAAAATCACAGATCATTGCCTAATAGCTCTTTGTAATAGCACTATTAAGATCATTACTAAACTAATAGTGAAGAAGATGCAAGTATTTTGATGTGTGCGATTGAAGAAAAACAAGGGGCTTTCTGCAAAGAGTGAAAAACCAAGATTCAATCATTATGTCCAACAATATCCTTTACAAACTTAGCAAAGACAGAAGGAAATCTGTTTGCCTTAAATTTGACTTGTCAAAAGATTATGACATGGTTTCCGACATGTTGTTCTTTTAGTTCTTACATATAGATACTTAGACACAACAAACAAAACACCCACAAAACCCTAGACTCATCTTAGTACCTAAATTACTAATGTTGGTTCATCAGAAAACTAAGAAAGTCTATCTAGGAGTCAACGATTCATCAAGAACTATCTATACAAATAGAAACAATGGTCAAATTTGCCTGAATATAGCAATATCCAGCCATTGGTGGAGCATGGCTCGTCAAAATAGATATATGAAAAAGTAAAAACAAATGAATATGAAAACTCATGGCTATTGCCTCTAAGATGCATGTTTCACCTACATCCTTAATTTATAACTTACTATCATAGATTATTTATACATGACCCTCATGGGTTACAAAGTCACATTGAAAATCTACTGACAATTAATCATAAGCACCATGACGAGCATCAACATAAAACCCTATGGGCACAATACATAGGCAGAACAAAACATATGTTCTCTAGGAAATCCATATAGGTTGAGGGTAACCTACAACAAAGTTTCTTGAGATATCCTAGATTGTCATTGTAACAATAGGGTCACACAAGACATCGCCTGAAGTGGTAGACTGACACCTCTACACACCTAGGTTGAGGAACCAGGAGATGTCTCATCCTCCAAATAAAAACATAAAGAGAATCACAGACCCTTGAGTTGCTCCACACCTTGTGGATAGTCAAGTGTAAACAAAAGAGTGTGCAACCATAGTGAGTTCATGCCACACCCCCACCTCTTTGAATGATGCCATCTACTTGACCCAGCTTGCACTCACATATGCCATTATTTAAGACATGGTCAATGTTCTCCTTATATGCTTCTACCCTTAAGATTTTGCATTACAAACCATATTCAAGTAATTACCATAAACCTTGAGAACAATTGCCGAGAATGGTTCAATTTAACTAACCACCAAGCCTGAGCCAAATGTTCTAGAGCACTTCTACACAAGTAAGAGCCACTAAAGTTTATTTGCATAATGTTCTTCATCAGTTGATTGGTGTGCAAGCATTTATGTCGATCCTATTCACACCTTCACAATTATGTGTGTACATTCATACATATATACACATACAACTATATATACTATATGTATAACAAAAATCTATTGTCCATGTTTTCTGCTCTTAATCAGATTTGTAGTGACAATGAACACATCTCATCCAGATAACCAGATACCATTTCCAATTTCATAGTTCTTTCAACTAAATATTCTGTTTTAAAAGGAATTGGTCCAAATTGTTGTATATGTAACAATTGAGTCACTTAGAAAATGAGACAACCTATTTATTAAAAACACCTGCCTATATATATATACATATATAGGATTATTAAAATCCTCTGGTCATCCATCCATATGGTGTCTCACACAGGCAGTCCCATGCAATGCATCAGTTGCATGTGTCAGGCATGCCTTGAGTTGCATGTGCGAGATATGCTGCCCCATGCATGCATTTTGTTGCATATGTGAGATATGGATTGAGTTTCATGTGCGACACATATGGATGATGGACCGAGAAATCCATAACCCTACACACACACACACGCATAGATTGAATATTAAATTAATGCATCCCATAAATAACCTGTTGGGTATCAATTTCCATAAATCTAACACTTCAATATAGTGAAATCTGCCATGTCTTGTAATTTCATTGTTACAATTGTATTATTTACAAGCCTTGTCATAAGAAAGATATGTAGCTGCAATTTGTTATACTACATATTGCTAAAGTGAAATGATAGTAAACATATGATACAAATAATAAAGGGACAATAGATTGCACATGGCAGTCTAAGTGGAAAGTATTTCTTCTCTACTCAAATCTATTCATCAGTTTGCATTAGTGCTCTTCTATAGAACCTACTGCCCATAAAAGAATTTATTTCTAAGAATTTCATGAACCTATTAATGGTTCTCATATATAGCACATTCCCATAACACTTTTAATCACCAAAGCATCATGTACACCTCCATGAATTTAAGAAATTTTATCATCTCACCATACCATGGATTGCAACAAGTCATACAACATGCCAAGTTCCATAACAGATCCATTTTGGGCATGGTATCATATTAGGCAAGATGCCTTGACAATAGAGTCCCTATTTAACATTGTACTTATTCCTATATTAGAATATACATAATTTTATACATGTAGGTATCTATACTATAAGTAAGCACATTAAAATGCATAACAATTATATGCTCCTTTTATGTTTAAGTATCTCTATACATATTTTGTCATGTATCGGAAGTGTCAGTCTTGTAATTTTAATAAAAAGTGTTAGGACCATATTCCTAGTTGTATAGGCTACAACATAAAGAAACATGGGCTGCTATTCACTACGTACATATTGATGAAATGAAAACTTACTACAAAAAAATGATCTATGATGTAGATAAAGCCTACATCACTAATTTTTCAGACCATGCATGCTTTCCATGATGAAAATCATGTTTCATCATAGAAGCCTTGGAGTACATGAATATTAGTAGCATAATTCCTTGTGTTATTGAAGTGAAACTTTCAACAATACTATCTGGAAAGCACCACAAATAGCCTTTAATAATGAATGATTAAACAACACAACTTTGCTGCAGTACAAAAACTGTTGCTTCTTTTGCCAAAAGTCATTGCATCATAACCCTAATTTTTTTTTTGGCGAAAACTTTTCGCCATAATCTCTTCCCCTTTTATTCACCCATTCCCATAGGATCACAGTTCTAGTGTTTCATTTATTGTGAAGCACGTTATTGTTTCAGCATCAGAGTGCCTCAAGGTCGACCTTGTTTTGCTCTTTTCCAGTGATCAACTATTACTCTGGCAGCACCAGGGTAAACAACATTGGCTTTTTTGGCTATTGACCTTTTTTTGGTTCCTCTTTCGATGACAGGATTTTTGAGTGATCAACCCTACTGTTTTGTTCATCTCCTGGTGACATTGTCTCATTTATCATGCTTTCTACTTCAACAACTAAGCAATACCTAAAGTATACATGGATTTACGAACCTATGTATGCTCCTTGTTGCCTACATATGTCATCAATCATTACTTTATCTTTGAAACCAAGTTTTTTATCATGTCGTACAAGGCACACTTGCTTGGATCTTCCACTAATTTGGCATCCTCCTCTACAACTCATGGAGCAAGTTCAGTGGCTTAGTCTCAATAAGAGGATTCTGATACTCAGAGGCAAACTCATGATGTGGATCATATAACTTGTTTTCTTTTTATTATTGTTTGGATCACATATAGTGCACTGAATTCTGGTTTGGCTTCACATCCGGATGTTTTAACTTGACTTTTTGAAGTGATCTTTAGAAAATTGACTCATTTTCCCACAAAATGAGGATGTTGTGCAAGTGTTTTGTGCAAATGTTCATGCTATCTTCTTGTGCTTGAAAAGTTTATACTTTAGGACATTGTTCTATAGTCACCATAATAAATAAATATATGCATGACTTATTTATCAAAATCATGTTCCAAATGTGGTTTGAAGTAAACTCCCTTATTCTAGTTTGAAGTAAAAATATAGTCTTTGAAGTGTACTAATTGTTTGATTGGAATACAGTTTAAAGGAACAATGTTAGATGGATAACAAAGCTTAGGAAGAAATTGGTTCCTGTTGATATAAGGAAGATTAATACTTATATAATTTTGATTATTCATCTATATGACACACTGGAGATTCCAAATCACTTGGAGAATGTTATTGGCAGATTATATGGTCCCTACTCCAAATAAAAGGAAACCACCTCCACCCTCTCTCTTCTTCCTTCAATGGCTGCTTTTCATGGCACTGAAAGAGTGGAGAACACCAAAGTTACTAGTTCATTTGGTAGTATATCAGTAGCAGCTCAAAAGTTGTTCCTAGCATGAGAAGTACATAATTATCATTTATTTTACATGATTAGATTGGTATGGACGCAAAATCATTCTTAGACTTGATCTTGCAGCGAATGCAATTCTAGGATGGAAGAATAGAGTTGATGATGATGTTGTTTAGCTAGGAGAAACGAGTGAACAGACTCCAATTTAGAGTGCATTATCAGCACTATCTATAGCTTAGAAGTAGTGACCAGTCAAGTGTGTTACAAGCAACTTTTGTGGATCCTTTGACAAAGAAATCATTTCAACATGTAATATCCAAGATCAAGTCCCTTGATTGACCTCATTAAAACCTCTCCTACGGGACTGCAGGTGAAGCAAAAGGTTAAACTAGAATTATCTACTGCATGTAGAATCAAAATGGTCATGTTTTTTTTAAGCTTACCCTGCCTTTGTCTAATAGGTGATTTATTGAGGAAAATTCATGCCTCATTGTAAAAAATAATTTCAATATGCAAAATTTATTACCCTTGGTTGCCAATTTACATTGATGAGAGGAAAAAAGGAATGAAACTGAAGGAAGAATTATAAATAATAGCATCAACCAACCAAGTTTAAACAGTGCTATCAAAGACTATCAAATGGCTCTCCCCACTCGCTTATAGAGCCATTCAGCCTATGTTGAACTTGCTCACACCTTAAACCACAAAAGCTGTCCATTAGAGATAGGAAATTAAGATCTATGACTTAGGCCACACATTTAGTCTTCCCAACATTGTTAGTCTAATCAAGTACAAAAGAGCTACAACTGTTGATCTTGGAGTGTGGTGCATGATGCTTAATTGTCTTCCCATGTTTTATGTGAAATTTTGTGAGTTAAGAGTATTATTGTAATTTTTTGACATTTGCAGTGTTGCCCAATACTCCATATTGTGAAAGAGAATTAGTATCTCTTGTGTTTGTCTCACTCATATTGTCTAGTGTTATTTTAACATGGATTCTCTTCTTGATTAGTAAATAGAAAGAACTCAATATAATGTCAGGTGATTTGACATATACTCTTTATAGTTCTATCCTCTACTGTAGTTAAAGAAAGAGGGGGGGATGTAGCATCATTACATTAGTTCATCTAAATCAAGTTAAAGCATTTTTAAGGCTTTGATTTGTGGCATTCTTTACATTCAAAAGTTTTCAACTTTGTATATAGACCATTCATTTGGAGTGATCTCCTGGGCTTTTGGATTTGAATTAAAATCAAATGAGGATGGATGAACTCAAACTTAACTAAAGGAAGATCGATTTACACATGATAAATATATTTTTAGCTCGATTTCAATTCACTCCATCAGGTTAAGCACAGGTTTAGCTCAAACCCTATAAATAAGAAAGAGAGTGAGCTTCGGGAACTTCAAAACTGTATTGAACTCAAAGTAGGATGAATAAACTCAAATCAAACTAAGGAAAGATGGATTTACACATGATAAACATGATCATAGTTTGGTTTTTAGCTCACTCCATTAGGTTGAACTGAAGTTCAGCTCAAACTCCTAAACAATGGGAAGAAGAGAGTGAGCTTTAGAATTTGTTAGTTACTCTAGGATTTAAATTAAGGTTGGTAACTCAAAGCAAGTGGAATAATACTTTTTTTTTCCCACTAAGTAAACCTATTCTGAACATGGCTGAACTTAAGGATATATGATCAAGCTAAAAATTGTGGTTTTAGGTTCTGGTAAGCTTATTTGAGCTAGGGTGAGCTGACTTAAGTTAATCAAAAGAGCTAGTGAGCTGATTTCAACAATTCTCAAAGACTTACAGAGCTAAACATTACCATATTTGAGTTTGTTCTAAATCAGAGTTTTCGATATTTCCTAACATTTCAGGGCAAAATGGTGATTTGTCCATAATGGCAAGTTTTGGGATGTTTGCACTTGTAAAAATGAGAATTTTATCCTAATTGTTCAGGTGTTACGTAGTTCTCAAAGTCTCTTGGTGGAATTCTTAGTTTTGGGCTTAAAAAAGCAGTCACAAGTGCAAAATGGTCTTTATTAGGATGGCGCCTAAGTCATCTAGGTCTAGGTCCCTTATTCCGGATTGAAGTTCTTAGAGTTCTTCCATTCTAATACATGGCCCTAACTATTGAAATCCTGCTTTGAAAACTATTTTAAAATAACATTATGAAGGGTAAACAGTTGTTTTGAGCTGTGGGAGATTTGGGGTGTCTACACATTCACTTTAAGGGAATTATAAAAACTTTTATGAAAGAGGAAAGAAACGAAGCAAAATCTGTAAAACAAGAAATTAAAAACACAATTGAAGTTACAATTTGCATTGAAATAAAAAACTAACATACATATCGTAAGATACTATAAATTACTTAATTCGGCCAGAACAATTGATGGGCCTCTGCAGATTTGACTGTTTTAATCTCTTTCAGTATGGTTTGAAGTGGTTCTGTAGCCACACGCCCTTCGAGTCGCCTGCCCTTTTCGCCTTTCCGATCCCGCTATAACAAGCTGCCGAAAGAATCATATAAGCCGCTGAACAACCACAATTCCCATCGCTTCGTTTCTTCCTCCTTGGCCCCCAAAATGGGCGAGATGGAGAGCCTGGCAAGAGTGTGGCTCATCGCCCTCGCTTCCTTGCTCTACGTATACGCCGTCGTCGCCAGGCTACCAAAGAACGCTTCGCGTCTCATGGCTGTACTGCCCATCGCCTACCTCTTCCTGAAGATCCCCTGGCTGCTTTCCTCCCTCTTTCTCCGCACCGTCAGTGCCTTCTGCCTAGTCTGGCTCTGCAACTTCCGCCTTGTCCTTTTCTGCTTCAATTCGGGACCCCTAGCCGAGAACTGCGACTCGCTCATCCGCTTCCTCGTGTTCGCGGCCCTCCCCATCAAGGCGCAGCAGCGCGCTGGCGGATCGACCAGCAAACTCCAGCAGCCGCCGCACCTTCTCCGCTCAGTGGCAAATCTCGCGATCGAGGCAATCGTCATGCTACTGTGTCTGAGAGTATACGGGCACAAGGAGGCGCTGCCGCACAAGAGCATCGTCATCTTCGTCTACGGCCTGAACTTGATGGTCGCGGTTGACGGCCTCTTCGTCGCCGCGGCGGTCCTTGCCCGGCTGTGCCTGCGCGTGGAGATGCAGCCGCAGTTCAACCGGCCTTTCCTATCGAGTTCGATCCGCGACTTCTGGGCGCGCCGATGGAACCTTGTCGTCAGCAGCACGCTCCGAGAGGCCGTGTATCAGCCGGTCCGGGCGGCGTGCAGGGGAGTAATTGGCCGGAAGAGGGCAAGGGACGTCGGAGTGATGGCCGCTTTCCTGGTGTCCGGCCTGATGCACGAGGTAATGCTGTACTACATGACGTGTCAAGCGCCGAGTTGGGAGTGGGCAGCCTTCTTTACTCTGCACGGCCTCCTAGCGGCGGCTGAAGAGTGGCTGGAGGGGCTGCTGGGGCCTGAGCTAGTGGGTCGCCTGCCGCGAGCCCTAAAAATCGGTATGACTTTGACGGCGTTGTTTTCAACGGGCACGTGGCTCTTCTTCCCTCCCGCGAGCAGACACAATATCGATCTCAAGGTGGCGTCTGAAGTACAAGATGGTATCAGATTTCTGGCTCGTCGCTTAACGGCTGCTGCTCGCAATGCAACGGCTGCCCTTCATCTCTGAGCTTTTTCCTTCCAGCAATTCTGGGCGTTGCTGCAATTTGGCATTTCAGTTTTATTCTGTATATGTACCTATTGAAGCAAAAGCTTATTTTGCTTCTTTGTAGTATAATTGACTAAATGCTAAAGTCAATTTCAATGTTAAAATGAATAAGTTCTTGATAGATCACTTAGAGTATCCTTAATATCTCATAGCGGCAAAAAGGTCACCTTTGGCTGCAAGTGGTGTCCTGCCCTAGTTGGTTAGGTGAGGTTATTAATGAGAGAAGCAGCCCAAAAGACAAGATTTTTCAGTCTAACATTGCATTGTCGGCAATACAATGAAAAGCCAACCCCCAAAAGGTTACGATGATGTTGCTCACACCATAACAAAATCTAATGGCCGTTGGCAACCTTTAAAATTTTCCAAACAGTTCAATCCGTTGGGCTAAACCGGTCTTAATTTTATTCCCCTTATCATGGAGGGCTTCTCACAAAGCCAGTTTCTCTTTCTCTCTATTTATAAGAAATGTGACCACTGTTCATGATTAGAAAAGAATATTCCATTGGACAAAACCCTTCTTCATTCTCTCTCTCTAAGAAGAAAAAGAAAAGCAGAGGCACTTCAGCACAGCCCAAGTATCTCTCTCTCTCTCTTTCTCTCTCTAATATGCAGCCCTAAAAAGTGTTTCAGGTTGTAGGTCTTCTCTAGAAGCAAAAACTGTGTATGTCCTCTCCTTTTCTCTCTTTTTGTGTTAACATTCTTGTTCATTTATTTTTCATAGTTGTACTAGCAAAATCAACTGTAGCAGATAATGACGTGGAAATTCCCCTTTTCTCAGACTTCATTTGGGCTTAGGTCCCCATACCAAGCTCTCGTTTCCTCCTTCAGCCCGTTATAGAGTCTATATTACTTCCCCCTCCCAAAGATGAGAGGGAGATGACATGCATGTGACTCCTCTACTTAGAGATTTGATCTTGCCTTAACTCATGATCAATGATAGGAATAAGGTTTGGTGCTGAGTAAGTGTTTGCTTCAAGGCCAAAACTGCTTTAGGTGCAACTATTAGCCATCAAAGTGATGAACCTAATATAGAAGACATAGGGGACGAAGAAATGGAACCAGATCCAGACCCTATCCCTTGGCCACTTTGTTATATTTTTGAAAAAACATAGAAGGTTCTCAATTTGATGTTTTCCTCAGCTTTATAATTTAAGACACTCATAAGGGAGACCATCTGTATGAGGGCCTTAACAGCATGGCGTTTCCACCTTTAGAGACAGTGACAACATGGCAAAGGGTGAGAAGATCGAGAGGCTGCTGGAATACATTTAAAAACCTAAGATCCATATCCCCATCATCTCCAAGAGCTATGTGGATTCCAATGGTGTTTAAAAGAGCTTGCCAAAATAGTGGAGTGTAACAAAAAAGTAATTCTTGTGTTCTTTGATGTAGACCCCATGCATGTTAAGAAAGAGAATGGCCCTTTTGCTTTTGCATTTGAGGAGAGGCATGAATCAAATGGGAAGCTGAAGGAGGAGGAGGTGAGAAAGTAGAGGGAAGCATAATGAAAGTGGGGAATATCTCTAGTTTCACTCTAAATGACACATATGTGCATATATGATACTAATTTCCTCTGCCACTTTAAAAAGATAAAGGAGATTGTTGTCCATGGCACTTGTAAGACAATTAGTTTACATGACATGAAAAATGTAGGTATGTCGTTCTATTAACTCATCATCAGCTCTTATTTAGTGCTACTTATGCAAATAGTTTTGACTTTATAAATTTAAGCACAAAAATTAATTTGAGGTACTCAGAAGATGGTTTACTAGACTTGACTAAACATCAATACCACAAGGCAAGCTGCTTGCTCTCTTCTAGTTAGGGTTACATTTTCAAACTGAAAGCTTTACGTAGTTACTACCAAACAGGTCCTGTCCTGAGCAAAGGACTAAAAGGCTGGAGTAGTATATTAAGATCCAATTCAGGTCATGCAACCTGAACCTGAGTAGCCCAGATAGAGCTAGGTCCAGGCTCACAATTCAATTTCTGATTTCTGATCTAGATTTCATAGTCAAGTCCAATTTTTGTATTTGGATCTCTTGTTCAAGTCTTAGATTGCTCTGTCTTTATAGATCCAGATCCATTATTCCCATTTCAAATCTTGGATATCAAATGATGATCCAAGTTTTCATATCACATCTAGATCTATCTTCTTGAATTATCCTTGGATCTTACCTTGGATCTATTTCTCAATATCAAAACCAGATACAGGATCCACATGTGAGCTTAATGCACATTTTATTTCAAAAATGCATTGTAATTTTCTGACTCCATGCTTAATGTCAATTCATATGTAAGTACTCGAAACCTGCAGAATTCTTTGTTGAACACTGTCATAAAAAGATTTGAAACTAGTATCCATATGTAGCTAGACATTTTTCTAATTCATATGAAATTTTAGAATAAGGATTTAAATGTGCATTAATGTCAATCTGAATCTTTTATCAAGAATCAATTAGCACTTCTATGTGTACGCATGGCTTTTTACAGAATCAAATTTGGAGTCTAGATGAGATTGCAATGAACAAAGGACAGATTAAGTGCCATTTTAACCTATGGTTTGTGCTTGTGAGAGATGAGAGATGTTTAGTCCTGTATTGAACTTGAGATAAAAATCTCCTCTCCCAAGCCATGATAAACGTGGGTTCACCCCCTCCCACTTTATACATTAAGTGCTACCTTGAAAAACTTATAATTCTAATACAATTCTAGTTGCATACTCACGAAAAAGCTTAAGCTCAAACAAGTTAAACTTTTAGAGACTTAACCTAGACCCAACTAGGCTCGGTGTAGAGGTCGTGAGAGCGGGCTCAATCAGGTCTCTATGGTCTGCATCAGCATGCTTAGCTTAGTATTGTTTTTGCTTCCTTCCTAGGTTTTCCTTATTTGCTTTTGTAGTGCTTTAGTTTAGCTTATTTGCTTCTTAGGATAAATTTAACTTAATGTGTTTAGGGTAGGCATAGGGGTCAGGTATATCCCTCGCATCCCTCTCTCTCTTTGAATTCAATGTTCTTGCTTACTTAGCTTTTACTTAAAACATGCATATAGATAGCATTTCTGTTATGCTCTCTTTAGCCATGCATTTCACTTTAAACATGCATCGGATCACTTTGAATCTACATGCACACCTTTCTAAAAGCAGATTGGGTCAGCCTACTAGCATACCCTGTGGCATTATCCCAGGCATGCGAATGCCTACATCCAATCTGGTCTTGACATCAGAACCTTTCCAAATCATAGTTCTCTAAAATGTTTTCAAAATCAAAATCTTTAAATGATTTCAAACCTTAGGTCATGATGGCATGGACTCCAAACATAGTTCACCTGTCTAAGACCTAGCCAAGACCAGTCTTAGAGCCTACTACTTATGAACATAGTCCCATAGCCTAGAGCTAGTCAAATTTAAAAAATGTCCATCAATGACGTTTATATTATATTTACCTAAAACCAAACACATTTACTACAGTCAAAACCATCCCAAGTAGGTTCAAGCCCAGTCTAGGTAATACTCAACCCAGTCCTCTGGACGGACCTAGCCTTAGCCCATTTGGATCTAGGATTTTAATTCAAAATATTGGATTTAAATCATGAACCTTATGTTGATATAAGTATTGATATTAACCCCAATTCTAGTACATTTGATTTTGGATATCAAGTATTGGATTTTGGATCTTGAATCATGGATTTGGATCATAAATCTCATATTGTGGATATCATATTATAGATATCAGATTTTGGATCACGAACATTAAATTTTGGATCATGGATCTTAGATTTTGGATTTTGTAAAAGATTTGAAATTGGATTATAAATCGTAGCTCGACACACACATGATTAGACCTGAAGATAGGAATTGTGAACCATGTAATCATCAAATTTGGATCTATACTTTTAGAATTTGGATCTTAAAAGATCCAATCATAAATACAAGATCAAATCTACTAGATTTCTAACCTTGATCTTTGGATCAAGAGTCCCATTAACATGATATGATATTTTGGATTTCTATGACATCTTTCATTTCAAATTTAGAGTATGAATAAACTAGGATGAATGAACTCAAACCAAACTATAAGTAGCTTAATTTGTACATGATAAATGTGGTCCCATCTTAATTTCAGCTCACTCTTCTGGGTTAAGCTCATATTGAGCTCAAACCCCTAAAACAAAAAAGAGAGGAAGGCCCATTCGCAATCTGCAAGTTACTATATGACTGAAACTTGGGCTGGGTGACTCAAACTATGTGAAATAAAACTTTCTCTCCATTAAGGTAAACTTGTTTTGACTTGGTGGAACCAATGATCACAGTTTTGATTTTTGGTGAGCTGATTGGAGCTATAAAGGAGTTGAATGGAGGATAGGATAACTTTAGCGAGCTGACTCTATAGACTCCTAGGTCATGTAAAGTTGAGAAATGACCTAATTGCTCAAACATTAGCAATTCTCGAAAGTTTGAAGAAAAAATCTTACTTTCTAGGTTACGATGTAAGGATGCAAAGGTAAATGGTACTTTTTAATCTAGCCAACCGAGGGGGTTTGGGTCTAAGTGTTCAATGGTGGTGTAAAAATTGATTGTTTAGCTCAAAAAAGACCCTTCGCTCATGAAAATTTGTCTTTAAAAATTAATTTGGAAACCTCATGGTGAAGTGTAAAATGGTCATTCGGACTTATGAAAATTTTGGGTGTTCACAGATGCGCCTCTTTGCTATTGAGCTAAGAACTATGCTTAAACGCAAATATCAAACACTGTACCTAAAAATGATGAAATTTGTGAAATCGGATTTTGGAAAGGAAAATCTACTTTGAGATATATGTATATAAAAATGCCCTACTGTGTATACTTGTGCAATGCTTGTGAAAATCTTTGTAAAATCTCTGCATTTGGGGGCAGGTACTTGTAACCATGTGTGCACCAAAGTGCGAAAATCTTGCAATATAAAATGTGAGTTCTTGTTAAAATAGACATGGACTTCTAAAATGCTTGTGTAATGCATGTACTTATATGCATGTGTGCGTTGAAGTGTGAAAACTTCACATAAGTGTGAGTGCATGATGAATGCTTGTAAAATTTTGATAAAATCTCTTTGCTTCTATCTATTGTATATTGTAAAGATTTGCATGATTTTGTTCACGTAAGATAAAAAGCTTTTTAGCCAACATCTTGAGATTTGTTTGAGTCAGTTGTTCTTTCATTTTTTAACTACCTACTGTTTTTAGGGGTTTGAGCTGAATTTGAACTCAACCCAAAAGCATGAGCTGAATGGGGTAGGACCATGTTTATCATGTATAAATCAAGTTGCCTTTAGTTTGGTTTGAGTTCATTCATTCCAGTGTGAGTTCAATTCAGTTCCAAGGTCTTTCTCTTGCCTATTTTTAGGAGTTTGAGCTGAATTTAATATTAATTTGATAGAGTAAGCTGAATCTAAACTGAAATAATGTTTATCATGAAAATCAATATTCCGCTATTTTGTTTTAACTTCATTATTTCTAGTTTGAGTTTAATTTACTTCTGAATGACATGGAGCTCATTCCTTGCACTTGCTACTCTTCATAAACTGCCATCGAGCTCAATTTTACAAAATTAAATTAAATTTCTTTGACCTTTTAGCACATCCTTATAGATAGCTTTTCCAAGCATCCTTAGCTCCACGTGGAAATTCCAATAAAAATTTAGATACCATGACACTTGGGATTCTACTTGATTGACTTGTTCTTATAGATCATAATCTGGTTGTGTGAGTCTCCCAACTTCGAAAGCTCTACATGGCTCTGCTCCCTTGAACATGATAATTAACCCTAAACTTGCCAATTTTTCCGCTAACTGATTGAACTCTCTTCTAACATGGAAGAGTTGAAATCCTTCAAATTGCTTTATTAATGCTCTCGTGCCTTCTTAATAGGGCATTAATTTCAGGACTTTGACTTTCCACTCTTCATTCGCTTGGTTAATGATGAGAAGAGGGTCACCATAGGCACAAACCATGTTTTCTTTGAAGTTGAGTAGCATTCATAGTCGATGAGTTAAAGACTTGTATCCTCAGAGAGTAGGGAATCATCTCATTCTTTGCCAAGAGCAAGAGAATTCAAATTTCAATTATAGCTTTATTCTTGGGTCCATCAAAGAAGAGTGTCTATACAGGTGTAGGGGCCACATAAAGTACCTGTTCATCTAGAAAATTATCATCACCTTTTAATTCTTATGCCAAAGGGAAGTTTGCTAACTAATCTATTAGCACCCATCCCTTGATTAATTTCTAAGAAACTTGGAAACCTAGAATTGGAAAATTATTCTCGGAAATAAGTTTCATGGAATAAAGGGATGGAAAAAATCTTTCTGATTCTCATTTTGATAATAAAGAAACATATTTCCAGATTTACATAACACCTTTTACTAACTGGATTCTAAACTCTTGTCTGCCAGGTATCGTTTTTCTATGAAGCCACGTAAAGAGAAAGGCTCCGTAGGACTTGAAGTCCTTTTTGTGTGTGCTCTTTTAAAATTGTGCAACTTGAGAAGATGATATTTTACCTTGAAGATAAGAGCTAACCTTCTAGCTTGCATAACAGAAAACATAGTAACCATTTTTCATTTCTATAGACAACCCAAATTTTTCATTTTTAAAATGACCATTTTATCCCAATTAATGGAGGCTTTCATGCTGATTTTCTCAAAATATTTCAATTGCATAGGCCAAAGATCACACAGACACAAACTTCATCATCCAAAAGTTAGGCAGCTGGAACCAAATCACCCAACCCGTTGCTGGTCAAAAAATGATAATTTTGGCCCTGATCGCCTTCATTTTGCCCAAATTTGATCCAAATTTCATGAAATATCTCTATAACACCAAAAGAATTATGTTCTACCATTTCAATTATGAAACTGCTCACATTTGAAAACCGCAAGAGATTTTACAAACCATTTTTCAATTCACATTTGGTCGAACTTTGCTTAAAATGGCCCATTTCTACTATTTGTAAGCAATTTCTTTACATTAGATCATCTATTGTTCTCAAAACTTTACGTTCAAACCTTTTTCAGTGTTAGTAAAGTATTTTTAGTGAAACCCCAAAATTCTATGCCAAATTCCCATAATAAACCTCTCATCCCTTCATTTCAGCTGAAATGAGCTCACTAGATCAGTGATTCACATCATTCTTATCACTAACTCATTGGCAGTATAGTGGAGCTCATAGTAAAGTTTTCTCATTGCTAGAAGAGTATTTTCAAAGTTATTTTCTGCTTACTCTTCCTAATTTGAGCTCTATAGAGTTGTCCTAACACCAAAGTCACTCTTTCTCTTCCATTTTGAGAGTTTCAGCTAAAATTCTATCAATCTGGGGTTGGTTAATTTATGCTGAGCTGGTAACATATTCTTCAGTGTCAGAACTGACTATTTTTAGCTCAATTTGGATTCACTCATCCAGAATCTAGTTCATTTTCCACTTCCACTCATTTCTCCTACATGCCTCGAGCTTTCAGTGATAGCTCAAACTTCTGGCTGAAATTCTCACAACCAGAAATTCGAAATAGTGATTTATTTAGATCAATGTGACCAAAAACCTCTCAACAGAGTATTATCAACTTTGGTTCAAATAGGGCACCCTGGGATCATGCAATCGATCACTGCCGCCGAGCACACGAACTTGTCTGAATCCAGTCATCATGACTTGTGGCTTCAGAGCCAATTTCTAATCAATCTATAACTTTGGTTCTTTATCCAAGCACACCGACGGATTCATCATCACTTGAATAGAATATACTGCATTTATTTCTCACAAACAAGGACAAAATCACTATTTTTCATTTTTCCCTTCACATTTCCAATTTAAATCTTGGTTAATTTTGAAAATGCTAATTTTTTAAGGGCAAATCAAGTCATTTTTTCATTAAAATTTTACATGAGCACATATTTTCACATTGTCTATGATCCTACATGGTTTAATACCCAACCTAACTCGCAGAACATGGTTTTTTCATCTGGGGCAAAATCATCATTCGGCCAAATGTACATTATTTTCATATTTTTTTAAATTGGGAACTGTATAAACTTAACTTAAATATTTCATGCACCAAGACAAGATGGAGCCCAGTATGGCTCATGCAGAGCATGAAACCACCTTGAACGCAACCTGGAATCAGTCAGCTCAGTTTGACCTAAAACTGAACTCAATTGACCTATTCCTGGTTTGGACCTACGTCCAATCTAGCCCAGACCTATAACAAAGCCTACGCTGAGGCAGGTCCTACACATGAATCTCAGATCCTGAATTTAGCTTCCAAATGTGCAAACTAGATCTATAATTTGCATTGTTTCAGCTGTAGATATGATATCTGATATCCAAAATCATTTTCTTGATCAAAAAAAAGATCTAAACCTATGATTTAAATCCAAAATCCAAATTGATGCTTATTATTCTTGTCAGAATCTAGATCAAACTTCAGATCATCAATCAAAAGTCCTGGCCTGATCCATCTTCAATAGGTCAATTCAGAACCGGCTAGGGTTTTTCATATGTTACAAAAGCCAACCTTAGGAGTGCTTCCCGCACTCATATTTCCTTGTTATTATGCTAAAAAATCAATATTATCTCATAAAATGTGCGCAAAATGTGGGCCTTTGGTCAGATTTCTAAGCAGATCTCAATTGTTTTCTAACACCTCATCCATCTTTGTTTTCATTTTCTAAAAATTTTAAATAGTTAGAAATGGCTAAAAATCAGCCAAAATCATTATAAATAGGGGCTGGGGGTCGTGCAACCTCTATTCCCTTTCTTTGACATGTTTTTCTAAGGTAAGTGCTCTCATATCTATCTTGTTTTACTTAGTTGATTCCTTGTTCTTTTGCTAACTTAGTTTCTCTTTCTTTGCCATGCTTTTCTACTATCTTATAATAGAAAAGGCATGAACTCTCTCTCTCTCATGGATGTCACGTGAACAACATCCTTCTCTTTCACTTCTCTTTGTTCTTCATTAGCATTTTTCCTTTTACATAGATCACAATGCACATGCACATGCATGTTGTTCCATACTTCCATGCATATGTATTTGCTTTGTTTTATTTAATTTGTGTTTAGTTTGATTTATGTGCTTAGATGCTATTTTATTTCTTTGCTAATATGATTAGTTAATTGATTGGCGTGGTTAGTTTCAACATATTTGGGGAATTTCAATCAAGTCTAGTTTGAGATGTTAAATTTTAAGTTAGGCAAAAATAGGACTTGCTGTCATAAGCCTGATTTTTGCTTAACTTTAAATGCTATATCTCTCAAACCAGAATTGTAATCCGTAAAAAAAACATGGTTTTGTGTGTGTATCTAATATGTGCCTGCCAATTTTCATGCACCTTCATTAAGATTTGACCTGTTTATCACATCAATTTTATAAACTAGTTCTTCTGTATCCAATTTCTGATAGAACTAAGTCCTGAAATTTTCTTGAGTTGATTAACCTAGTTATCTCATTCTAGAGGCCCAAATTAAGTTCTACAAAAGCCAGGAGTTCACTGTAGGTGTCCAGTTCCTTTACCTAAAATTTTTATATGATTTTATATTGATTTTACCCCTTAACTCAACCTTTTGGAAAGATATGTTTTCTGCAACTTTCTGCAGAACTCTACTGAAAACAGTATTTCTGCTTAACTTTGCACATTTCTTGCTCTTTGTGTGGTTACTCTTTTTAGATGGTTTTAAGTTCATTATTTCTGTCCTGTCAAGAGTCTATTTCAAATTTTTTAGCCAAAACTAAGTTTTCTATACCTTTCAAATGGAATCACAAATTCTGGTGCTTAAACAGTTCTTTACAAAAAATATGATTTTTACCAACTTTGCCACCTTTTCATTTTAATGTTTGAAGTTCATTTTCAGATCTAAAGTTTCTAAGATTTTCTGGTATGTAGAGAACCTACAATATAAATTTCTGATCAAGATGGGCTTTCTAACCCTAGTTCACATGTCTTTGAAGTTCGTGCAGAAATTTATATAATTACTTAGTTTTTTCTACCAAAAATTAGCTTTTCAAGTTTTTTGTATCAACTTGTCAGATGCATAATTCTCTCATCTGAATCTCTTTTCTTGTGATTTCAAGTTTTTAGATTCCTAAATACATGTAAAAATTGTAGATAAAATTTTACGTTAATCTATGTAAATTTGATATGTTTTTCAGTGGGAAAGTATGTGATGTGAACTATTTTCTGTTTTCATGTTCTCTGATTTTCAGCAAAGAACTATTTAATAGCTCATGTTTTTTTGTCCATATCTTTTTTTTTTCAATTAAGGCTTTTTCAAAAATTTCAAATGTAGTTGGAAGCTTGATATACAGAGAGTAAGCATACCAAGTTTGATAACCATTGGTTATCATTACATTAACTTTCGCATTCACGTGACATGGGTTACTAAACTATTTTATTATTTACTGGTAGTCAAATTTTTTACACTCTTTGCAAATTGTTATTTATGTAGAAAATTTACAGATTAATACCTTTTTAGTCTCTCATTATTTTTTAGTTCTACAAATCCTATGGATTCTCTATTATGTAGAGAATCCATAGTTCAAATTTCTAGTCAATCTAAGTTGTTTAAATACGTTTTGACTCGTGTAAAGATCATAGCAGTAAAATTGTTTTCTGCAGAAAATGTTTTCTACAATGGATTTCTTGTTTAATATCTTTTTGTAAAAAATAGATTTTTTTGATTTATCACTTGAACATGATTATCTGATATGTGAAGATCTTTCACCCAAATTTCGTGAAGATTGGACGCCATTTTCCTATCTTTTGAGACCAACCAAATTCGCTATAGAAAACAAATAGCAGTTTTCTAGAACATGGCCAATTTTTTGTTTCTCACACAGTTAGAGATTTTTCATTTGATTATTTTTATTTTTAACTTAAACTTCTTTACTTTTGGTTATGGTGAAATCCCCAAATTGATGTGGTTAATCATGTGGACATCACTTTAGGGTTTTAATATATGTTCATTTGATTAATTGTATTCATGCATTGTTAAATGTGCATTAATTCAAAAATCTTGCATTTGGACTTTAGTATATAAATCTAGCATTTTGAATGAATTTGTGGCAATATTCCCTTCTCATCAAGCTGGATTTATCAAGACAAAGCCTCATTTTCAATCTGAATTTCATAATTGTTTTGAAATATAATACCGTTTATGTATATGTATTTGTTTTAACTAGTTTTATTTTTAGTAATGTGGATAAGTATGTGCATTCATGTAGCTTGCTTTCGTAATGAATTCATTGATTCTGAAAATGCACATAGATTTAGGTTTCATATTAATCAAGTTAAGAAAGTATACACATGTGGCAATATCCCATATGTATACTTGACTTAAGTTGATTATATGAAAATACAGATCTTAGATAGTTTTCAAATGCACATTTTCAACCCAACATATTTCAAACATACTTTTACAAAACCTATATTCATTCATAATTGAGAACTAATCCTTAGTATCAAACGAACCTAAAACCATAGTCTTCTCTCAATATCTTAACCAAGACTTGATATTCAGTCCACAATTATGTACCTAGGCTTGAACCTTAGTAGGATGAATATACACGCTAGTTAGGTCAAAGCCAAACCTTAGTAAGGTTAGATTTAAACCGTAGCCAAGTTTAACCCCAACCCTAATAAGGCTAGATGTGTGGATCTTGGAGGAATTGGAACCAAATCTCAATGAGTTGGATTTAAATAGATCAAGTATGAGATCAGATTTGGATACAACTTGGATCAAAGGAATTAGATTATTGAACTCAAATCTTGTAAGCATTGTATTCTAGATTTGGATTCCATGTCAACCTTTTGGATTTAGATCTCATGACAAGTTGGATCAAGATTTGAAACCCTTATTCTCAACCTTAGAATAAACCCTGAAATTGGGTCATCATGCCTGATTTTGGATTCAGATCATGAATTTGGATTAAAGAATCATTTCTTAATTGGATCAACCCTCATTTAGGTTTTGAACCTAAAGCTCTATTGGAATAATCCTAAATCTACACCTTGTACCTAGATCAAATACTGATTGTTTGGATCATTCTCAGACAATATTCAGATTTGAATTTTGAATCAAGATATTACTATATCCACATCCGAAACTTAGAAACAAGATATCAATTAAGTAATGAATGTAGTTTTGCATGCATACATATTAGGTATAGGAATCAGTTCTTACATGTTTTGTGATGACACAGATCATTAACTATGTTATTTGATTCAAGAATTTCTAGTTCATACTTTCCAACGTCTGATGATGCACTTAGTTTTCAAAAACTTCTGATTTTCAAATTCAATAATCCATTTTACATTTAGATTTGACAACAATCATATTTTGGGACCTTGAATACTTAATCTGGACTTTGATCTGATTACCCTTGTTAAAGGCGTGACAAGTCAAGCTCTATCTCTCATAAATTCCCACAATAAAAATATAGAGACAAGTAAATATTTTGATCATTTTTTATTCATCCTATATGAATGGTCATGATGCGTAAGATTGTGAAATTCTACATGGTCAATATAATATCACTGTTCTAGGATGTATTTGAGAGGGTTTAAGTTGGAAATGACCTTTACCTCACAAGATAACAGATAGAGCCTGAGTTTTTTAGAACATCCAAACAAGTGCCAAAAAAGTCTTCTCCATGGTTGAATATCTTTTTAAATATTGCATGAATGTATTACTGATATAATAGATTAAGTGTTTGATCCTTACAACCGTTTTTTGCATTGTGCCAGGAATCTATTATAAGCTGAATCATTCATTGAAATGTATAATAGGAGGGGTCTTCCTAAATCTGGTGGTTGAAGAATAAGTGGATTAAGCAAATATTAACATTGTGGGTCCTGCTAAAATTTGACGCCTTTCCAGACCAGGTGATTAAATCCCTCGCATCTGAGGGCCAAATTAGAAATTAACCTTCAGATAACTTAGTTTCTGTTTTGCAAGCTGCATATCTCTTCCTCAGAGCAGGCATCTCAATAATGACGTTGGCTTTAATTAGTCTACCTTGATCCCTTTCTTTCTAACCATATAGCCAAGTAGCTTTCCTGATTCAATACCGAAGATACACTTTTGTGGATTTGATTTGACTTGTACTGAATCAACCTGTCAAATACTTGTCCAAGACATAGACATGGTCCTCTTTGATTTTTGCTTGACCAAAATGTCATCTACATAAGCATCCATGAATTTGTGCATCTGATCGTGCAAAATGGTAGTCATTGCTCTCTAGTAGGTTGATCCTACATTCTTTGATCTGAACAACATCATTGCATAATAGAAAGTTTCCCAAAGTGTAGTGAAAGAGGTCTTGGTTAATCTATGACAGTGGTTATAGCCTGAGTAGCTATGCATAAAAGATTTCATGGCTCGTTGTAGTGTCAACCTGCATGTCTATGTTAGGAAGTGTGTACTCTTTGGAGTTGCATTGTTAAGGTCCTTGAAGTCGATTCAAATCCTGAATGTTTCATTCTTCTTGGGTACCATGACAATGTTGACGAGCCAAATAGAGTAGTCAATAGGCCCAATAGACTTGCCCTTGAGGAGATCTTCTAAGCTTTCATTGACTTTATCTTCAACTCTAGGATTGATCTTCTCAATTTTTGTTTTACTAGTTAGCTTCCTAATTTTATGATTAATCTATGTTCAACCAGTTTAGTGTCTAGTTTTGGCATATCTTTGTAAGTCCATGTGAATACTTCCTTCTCGTGTTGGAGGACCTGGATCAATCTGCTTTCTTCTTGTATGCTCAAGTTAGCACCGATCTGTAGGATCCTAGGTTCTTCATTTGTACCGATGTTGATATCTTTTGTAACACCATTCAACATGGTGGAAGGTTGATCTTCCTTTTTGATGTGTTCTAGCTCTAGAATTTCTAACGGTTCTAATGTTTATCCTTCTTGCACTTGTTTAGTACAATCTTCTTGTTTGGTCAGTTCCATCTGCATAGTCAGTGTTTCTTCTTTCTTTGGCTCAATGCCTACGTGTTGTTTCTTGGCCCAAAGATTTTGGGATTGAGTATCATCTTCACCGAGATGCCATAGTGGTTCCTATAAAATGATGTTAGAGAACAAATAAGAATAGAAAGGACAGGTTTATGACAAGAGAAGAAGGAGAAATATATGTTAGAGAAAGATACCATGACTTTATTAATTCTAAAAGGAAGGGGGAAACCCCACTATCCATACAAATCCATGGGGCAAAACAAAGAAAAGGAAAACCAAACAGGAAAAGTCCCAAATTTGCAATCTAAGCCTCCCACTTTTTTCTGTTCTTCTTAGACTATTGGTCTAAAGCCTTCCCTTAGTAGCTGAGTTCGGTAGTGCCTCACTGACAAGACCTACTACCGAGAGGCTCAATTGGACCATCTTTATTGGCTCCTGGGCCTTTTTAGGGCATGTAGCCTATGTGAATCATCATGTAAAGACCTTTCAGCATCTCTGCAAATCTTTCATATAATGGATTATTTTCAAAGAAGTATACACAGACCCTTCTTTGTTCTTGAAGAAGGTTGTTCCACTCTTACATCACCAGTAGGTTCCACCATTCTAAGGCATTTTAAACTGTCCAAAAGACTTATTTATTCGTTTTGTCGCACATTAGAAGCTTGAACTATATACATTGGTCTTGGATCCATGGGCTGAGGTTGCCTCTCTTTTAGATCTTATGTCAAGATAGTAGTGATTACTCATCCACAGCTCCATTTTATGCATTGGTGCAATGTGGAGGGTACTGCATTTGACTAATATATTCAGGGGCAGTGCAAAAATTGAGTATAGGTTTGAATGTCTTCTACAACATGAAATTAGACTATGTGAATCGTATAGTTGGTGGACACATGTCCTTACAAACTGATGTCTTTGCTCGAACTGAAAAATGGTTATATTGTGTATCGTATAGATCATTGAGTTCTAGTGCTTTTGCTATGAAATCTAGGTAGATATGCAAACTACTGCCTACATTGATACACATGTGGGGTATTCATCCCAAGAGCTCATACCACAATATATAAGGCATTATTATGAATTTGGTGTGGTTTAGGCAAGTCATCTTTTGAGAAAGTGATTGGTGCATTGGCCATCACTATGTTCAATGTTTGTGCCAATATCTATGGAATGGTCTTAATTTTTCTTAGAACTTCCATCACAGCTTGATGGTGTGTGGCTGAGGCATTGGTTCAGTCAAGAACCAACACATTCAAAGTAATATTGAAGGCCTTACTTGTCACCCACTCTTCAATTGCATGTGAGCACTTAGGTTGCTTTGCTGCTTCCCTAGCTGTCTTAGCCCTCCATCACAAAGTCACCTTCTTGATCTATATTGTTTCTGCCGCAGTTTGTTTAGCCTTATAGACCAGTTTCCTGACAGTTGACATTTCCATTTACCACATTTTTAGAAACTTTCAGGTGAGCACCTGCTCCTCTTGATTGATAGCCATTCTAGCCTTTCATTCTTGTGTAAATGGCCAACTATGATTTTGGGGGATAAATGGTGATGTATCCACCATGTTTGTAAAGTTCTCCTCATGAATTGAGAATGGGTATTTCAACACTTGTGGGGAATCTCCTTCTATTAAGATCTCTTTTTCGTGATATTCTAGAATAATGTGTTTCAAAGTAATACAATTATTTGTACTATGCCTCAAAACTCATGGAACTTGTAGAACTGGTCACTCTTCCCTCTTAGTTCTGGTGGATCCACCATTCTTAGGAGCTTGCACAGGTTATGAGATACTGTGGTTTTAACGGCTTCCCCTTGTTGTATTCTGTAAAGGTGAACTTCCTATTTCTCGTTCATCCTAGAGATTTCTCATAATTTTTGGATGATGAAGACTTGTTCTTGACATCCCCTCTACTTTGTTCTTTGATATTTGGTTGCTATGTTTGTGGCTTCACAACCCCACTGTTAGATGCAGGACCCATTTTTCACAATGCAATTGGCGTGCACCTAAGACTTTCCCATTTTCTTATTTTCCTTCTATTATAATTGTGTCCAGTTTCACTTTTAAGATATCTCATCTCAAAAACTCCTTCTATCCTATCAACCTTTTTGGCCAAGTCATAAAAAGTCTCGTATTCATGCTATACGAGTGATGTCGGACATGCTTCTGAAAACCCCCAAGAATCATGGTGAGAGTGTGATCTTCAACCACAGGGGTCTTCATTTTCACTTTAAGATGGGCTTCCAGCATTGAATATAGTCTCTACAAGACTCACCATGCTCTTGCTAAATCCCCATAAGTGTATCAATGGTGGGACCACTGAGCAATTGGTCTAGAACTTGTCTATTGCCTATGAACCATTCATGATGTAATCAAAGTCCTTCATTCTGGAGGGGTCCATATGTTCCATGTACTATTGAGTGGCCTAACCCTCAAAACTCCTCAGAAAATAGACAAATAGGGTCTTATCATTATCCCTATATTTGCCACATTCTATAAAGAAGATTCCCTAATGGACATGTGGGTTGTCAGCTCCTCTGAACTTACTAAATTTTCTAGGGAACCTTCCAATTCTTCGTTATTGATGTCCTCAAAGAAATTCCTCTTCGCATGGTTGCCACTTGCCTTTAGTATGCATCTAGCGCACTATTCTTTCCATCTACTGGATGCAGGATTGTATGGTCTCAGCAGCCTTGCATGAACATCTTTTGCTTGAGGCTCCCTTAGTTTTGTTGCTTGATAGTTCAGTCCTGCCATTGTTTTTTGTCAGCAGCTGAAACATTTTCTAAAACTAGGCGAATGTTTCTGGGTAAACATCAAATCAAAATGCAATTTTAAATTTACTACACTGCCAATGTTGATACTTCATGTAATTTCCATGCATGTTCTTCTTTTCAGCAGTTAGTATATGCTAAAAACAAGTCTTAAACAGTATATGGTTACTTTTTGCTGGGTGTGGTATGGACACTCCCCAACAATATCTGTTGGACAAAGTGTAACACCCCATAAGTTTAGTCCCGTATTGAAGATTGTGAGGAATCTTCAAGGGTTTATAAAGGGGGTCATTGATGAGAAGATTGTCCTAGTTCCTAGCCTTTTTAGGATTGGAACCGAAACTGCTAGGGGGCGGGTTGGGATCCGCCAGACCAGGGACCCGAGCCCAAGAGTGGGTCGGGTTGTTACAGTAGTATCAGAGCAGTTTCAACACTCGGACCTGGGGTCCCACACGCGCGGACGCGTGTGCCTTAAGGGGGGTGGATTGTAACACCCCATAAGTTTAGTCCCGTATTGAAGATTGTGAGGAATCTTCAAGGGTTTATAAAGGGGGTCATTGATGAGAAGATTGTCCTAGTTCCTAGCCTTTTTAGGATTGAAACCAAAACTGCTAGGGGGCGGGTTGGGATCCGCCAGACCAGGGGCCCGAGCCCGAGAGTGGGTCGGGTTGTTACACAAAGAGCATAATATCACAATTTTCAGTTTTGCTAATTCATTCCCTATGTCTTACCAAGTACCTACTTAGTTGTGGTTCCATGTTCTGATCTTAAAACATTCTAGATGGAGACTTTGAATTTCATATCACCATAGTCATGAATGAAAGAAGCTTCATTCTGTATGATTCTAGCTGCAATATTGACAGTGTTAGGGATACTAGAAGATGCTTTTATATCATTGTATTAATTCTTGGGAAAAACCTGCTATTTGGTGTCATTTTCCAATCCATACTGTCTTCCTAATTGTTATACTCTTCTTTCAAAGATGCCAATGTATGTGAAAGCAAAGTCGGCATTCCTTATCTATCTACAATACCCTAGAACAAAGGTATCATTTGACAACAATCCACAATCTTTTCATTGGCTGTAATTGCTTAGATAAGTACTTTTATTGGCTTTTGTGTCTATCACTAGATAGAGAACAGCTTATGTGTATATACAAGGTCTTTTGCAACCATATCTTTCAAAGCATTAAATGGAAATTGGTCACAAATTGCTTGAGCTAATAGCAAAAGCTGAAGACATGGCCGTTCTGCATTAGGAGAAAGCTGCAAGCCATAATCAGACAAGATCCTTAAGGTTTTTTGATGTGTTGCATCACAATAATTAAGTTACCATAAAATGAAGGTATTATTTGATCACAATAAATGGATTTTTCAGCAATTGATCTAAAAATACTTGACTTGTTCCAACCAAAAATTGGTGGCAACTTCAGCTATTTTTTGTCACACTACCCAAAATTTGGGGCTTATATGAGTTTTCACATAATATATTAAAATCAAAAAGTTTTTTTCAGTCTTCTAAATTTGCTTCATTGCTTTCTCTTTGTTCCCTTCTTGCTTTTCTCATTGCTATTCTAATTGTCCTTTTTCTTAATATGTTTATTTTTATTTCAAGTTTTTATGTTATACACATTGTATGATCTATAAGGCATTTGGTTGAGTAGTGGATCAGAATCCATATGCAAGGATTACAAAACCATGTTGTAATCGATGCATTTTTCAAACAAGGATCCAAAATTCTTGTTAAAATCTCATGGATATTAAATATTGGGGTTTTCCAAGGTCCTAGCTCGTCAAGCATCCTCTATCAAATATAGAGCCAGTTGCACTTTTGCATTTCTAGCTATTAATGTTATTATGCCATCTATGGGTCTTTTTGTGTTAGGTTCTTCAGCCCTTCTAATTCACTTTTAAGTTAGTGGTCTTCCTTCCAAGCTGGAATGTTGGGGTTCAATTCCTCATGGTCAGGGGCGGGGCGGAGGGAGGGGGGGGCTGGCCTAGGCCATGGCCCCACCCAACCAGCTTTTTTAAAAAAAAATGTAGTGTAAAAATTGAAAAAAAAAATTGCCTCAATGTATTTTTTGAGTATAAGTTGAGTTTGGCCCTACCCAAATCCAACCCACAAAATCCAGTCCCCATTTGGCCCGCCCTTGCCGAAAATCCTGGCTCCGCCCCTGAGTCATGGTGTAGGTGCATCTCAACCAACTCTATTCATCTCAAATTATGATGTTGTCCTGTTGTTTCTTGCTATGTTCTTATATTAGAACTGACTTCAAAACTGGTATGTTGTTGCTGCTTTATCCAACTCCTTAAACTTCAATATATCATTACATATGCAGGTTGGAGCTAAAACATTAATTCTTCTTAGTTTGAATGTTTTTGTTGTGATAAACCCCTATCATGTAGCTAAGAATTGATGTGCTCCTATTGTGATGTGTCTATGTAGGATCATTAAAGCCATTGTAGTTTGAACATTCTAAAAGTTCAAACATTAACTCTTCTTAGTTTGTCACTCATTTTTCTTGACTTTTTAAGTTAATACAATAACTTTAATTGAAATTTTGAACTCCTTTTTGGGCATTTTCCTACTTGCTAGCTAGTCGTGTTGTTTAATGAACTAATACCAGCTGATTATCATATGACCCCACAAGAAGGGCAAGTATTTATGTGTGGTTTTATATCCTCCATGCCAAAAATGTAAAACTTGCCCTTCCATATGAAATCAGCTACTTACCTCTTTCTTTCTTATGGTTCATTCTTTTGGTCAATCAAAGATTGCCAATGAGGCTCAATGTGATGTTTTGTGGTCTTAAAAAAACATTTCAAGTGGCAACATGACATATATGTGATAAGTACATTGTATAGAGGGTAGCTCTCAAAGCTTCCAATATATGCTTTCTCTATTAGATTCGTGAGTTTCATTTTTCATCATGGTAAAAATGAAATTCTCACTTTGCAATTGAGCTGAATCTGCAATGGAGTTTTCAGCTTTGCTTTATGGATGCTGTCATAATGATGACTGACTTTTGGCTGCCATTATTATACCAGAACTTTCTAGTGTTCTTGAATTCTCACGTGCAGTAAAACCGCAATGGTTGTTGATGATAACATCTGAATGTTTTAACTATTTGAAATTCTTTACAAGTTCTATTTTCTATTTTCTTTGACTGAATAGCTCGAACACATATATTTTCATGTTTAAAGGTGCCAATTTTCAATAAATTTCTAAATCTCAATCAAGCGGTTCTCAAATTAAAATGGTTTTCATGTACCCAACCCAGTTATATCTAGATCCGTATAAATTATGTTTTAGATCTGCAATTCCTATCCAAAATCCTGTATTAAATTCAATGCCTAAAACTCATTTGCAAAAAAAACATAATTTCAAATCTGCATCCAAATGATTTTGATTGAGATATAAATCCAATGAAAATTTATTTCTACATTAGAACCATTTTCAACAAAAGTAGACTTCAAACTTGGATCCAAAATGATCAAATCCAAAATAATATAGTTTTGCAAAGGGATTTCCAAAAAAACTAACAAGGTTACTTGTGGGGATTCCACTCATGATTCTAAAATGTCATTGAGTTTGCCAGAACAAACCTACATCTCTTTTCCAGTTTTCATATGTTTTTCTTGTTTTCAAATAAGAATTCATCTATATAGTTCAATTCTTGAGAAAATTTAGTGTATGCATCATGTTTATGGTATGTTTCTCTCTCTTTTTCCATTTCAATTCCATTATTTCTTACCTTTTGCTTTTGCATCATGTATAATAGAGCGCATTTCTTTTATGATTTTATTAGACATGTGTTGCAGATCTATTTTTACATGCACTTAGAACACCTTTCACCCCCATGCACCCCTTGCCTACAACCAAGCTGGGTTAGCTAATGGCATGCCCTGTGGCATTAGCCCAGGTATGTTGAAACTTGAATCCAGTTTAGTCTTCATGCAGGAACTATTTCAAAATCATAGTTTTCTAAAACGTTGTCAAAATCAAGTTTTTACATAATTTCAAAACCCTAGGTCTTTCTTTTCTAATCTTAGTTCAGTTCTTTGAGGCCTAGCCCAGACTGATCTTGGAGCTCGCTACCTATGAACCTAGTCTCATGGCCTAGATCTAGTTAATTTTCTCAATATCCATCTACATAAGTCGAGTTGAGATTATATTATAGATCATATGGTTTGACTAGGATCAAACGTATTCACCACAATCAAAACCATCCCCAGGTTTGTCCAAACCCAGCTTAGGCAATCCTCTGGTCGACCTAGCCCTAGTAATCAAAATCCTAGATTTCAGTTAGATTTGATCTTATAAACATTATATTATCATGAATCTTGATTTAGACCTCAAGAATCACAATGATAGATTATAAATTTCATCTTGTGAATCTCAGATTAGGGATCTCAGATCTTGGATCATGGATTATGGATCTTGTTTTTTATATCTCAAGTATTGGATTTTAGATCTTGGATTGTAAATATGGGATAATGGATTTTAGATCATAATGTTAGATTACGAATCTTGGATTCTACGTATTGGACTTTGAGTCTCAAATTTTGGATCTTGGATTTTATGCCTCAGATTTTTTATTTAAAATTTTGGATATCAAATTGCATCTTAAACCTTAGATTTTAGATATCAAATCTCAGGTCATGGATTTTGTATATCAGCTTTTACACAAAAAGATTTGGATTATGATGGTCAATAGTCACATAATTAGATTCAAGATAGGATTTTAAACCATGTTAATCATCGAATTTGGAACCATTCGCTCAAAATTTGGATTTTAAATTATCAAATTACATGAATAAAAAATCAAATTCACTCGATCTTTGACTGTGGATTTTGGATCATGAGTCTTAATCACATGATACGATATTTTGATTTCTATAACATCTCTTATTTCAAATTTAGAACAAGAACTACATAAATGTTTTTAGGTCGTGTTATAATACTCGGATTTTGATCCATTTTTCTAATAGGTCTCCTACACCCAAGTCCTAGTAAAGCTAGATTTTAGGTCTATATGACTTAATTTTGCATGCATGATAATAGATTTAGGATATTGATTTGCATTGATAAATGATGATCCAAACATGAACAACACATCAAATAGATTCTTAGTTTATTCATCTGTCTATTTCTGAGATCTATTTAGATTTTAAAACATGCATGATGTCAAAATTAGGGCATGTTTTCTATCTTAGGTTTTTGGCAACATTTAGACTTGCAAATTGGAACATTTAGTCTAATCCTTAGGCTTATTACCCCTGGTATAGGTATCAGAAATGGTTAGACTTCATACTGATAGGTCAAGACTCATTTCTCAGAATATCACACAAGGAACAGCGGCGACTACTTGTATTTCACATCATATATACAGTTTTCATATATGATTGCAAAACTTTTACATGTAAATAGAGAGACTACCCCAATCAATGATCTCAAGGCCTGCTTATATACTCTAGATCCCCAACGTACACCAACCTCAAGAAATCAACAGAATAACAACTTGACATGCCTAATAACGGATCAACCAACCAGTCAAATGAATGCAGTTCGATGGAGAGGCTACAATTTCTATAAGACAGGAGGAAGGATATGTGTGTCATTGTTCTTGAAACACCCATTGTATGAACAATTTTCAAGAATTTTAAAGGGGCCCCACATGATTATTCATATGGGCTATAAGCCCTACAAAAGTCTTGGTGATAATGAAGATAAAAAGCCCTACTAAAGTCTAGGAGCTAATGAGGATGAAAGTATCGAGCCACTTGATAGTAGAGCAGGTTAGAGGGGCATGACTAGTCTATGATACAAGAGAAAAGCTAAGGAGAAAAAGAAGAGAAAGAAAACGAAGAAGAGGTAAGCATAAGAAATGGGCTTGTTTTTGCTTTGATTTCCTAGTTTCCTCAAGTTTTCTTCTCCCATTAAATGCATGGATGGTAGGGTCCCCTCCTTTTTATATGATAAAAAATGTGTGATCCGTACTTGGTCTAAAATCATGTCTCACTCTCTCTCTTTCATTTCATCTAACGGCATTTTACAGGAACCTCTTTGGTATTCCCTCGTATTTAGAGACTCGTACTTAACTCCAAGTTATAGGAAAGCACAAAGAACATAGCCTATAAAATATAGAAGCAAAGATAGAATGTAGAAGAAACAACACAGGCAAACAATAATCAAGTGCTGAAAGAAGAAGCACCTGATTTCTCTAAGTAACCCAAACTCATAAAGAGGACCCACCCCTAACTATGCTGAGTAAACCAACCAAAGGGGTAAACATCATAATAGAAGAAGAGCTATGGATCCTCCAAATAGGTGCTGGTTTGAATCAAGAACAAGAACAGCTAGTCCAATTCCTCAAAGACTACAAAGAGGCATGTGTCTACATGTGCGAGGATATGCAAGGATTAAATCCAAATTTGTGGAGCATAGATTAATTTTAAAACCAAGAAATTGTACATTGATGCAGAAACTCAGAAAATTAGGTCCTCAAGTAGAAGATAAAAACAAATAATGGCTGGACGACCTTCTTAAAGCTAAATTTATCAAAACCATTGACTGCCCATAATGGTTAGGTAATATTGTCATAGTGCCTAATAAGAACGACAAGGTCAGGATGTGCACAGTTTCCAAGGAACTCAGCAAGTCTATTCCTAAGGATGATTACCCTTTATCAAACATAGACCTCCTTTGTTAACAGCACAGCAGGCCATGTATAAACACCCAAATTTCTCACACTATCCAATATTATAAACTATCTTACTGATTTTATTACTACTTTAACCCATGTTTGAACTGGTCTGGCCCATAGCCCTTGGATAGAGTCAGATTGCCTTAGGTTGTCCAAGATGGTTGATCTCTACCCTAACACTCTATGCTAACCCTAGGTCATTTTTATTAGTTTGCTCATGAACGATAAAAAAACTTATAAATGAGGTTGCCAAGCAAAGATTAAACATAAATACCCCTTCCTGACCTTATAATAAGTTCCAAGTTCCTCCTTTCTAGCTTATTGAAACTTTATTTGGCTCATTTTGCATAAATAACCCAACTGAACTTAATGGACCCCACTTTACTAAGAAATGGTAGTCCTTCAGGGAAACTTACTTTTGGAGCAGTTCATAAGTTTGTTTTTTGTCTAGCTTAAATTCAACTAAAATTTAGGATACAATGCTCGACCATGCCAAATTTGGAAATCAAACTCCATTAGAAACTATTCTAGGCGTGTCCTATCTAATATTGCTCACCAGACAAGAGTGCAACTTGCTAAAAATAGACTCAATAGGGGCTCACAAATGTCTAATTTCAAAAACTACCTAAAATAACTCAATATGATCCATAGATTTGAAGACAACCTTACTTGCCAAGAATAGCCTCTTGAAAATCAAAATACTCTTGACTTTCAAAATCCTGCTTAAAATAGCTTCAATAGGAGCCTCAAACCCTAGTTTCTCAAAATTGTCAAAAATAGCTTCAACAAGGCATGCCAATCCTAACTTCACTGAAACTATGAAATATAGCTCCAATAAACCCACCTAGTCATATCTTCCATGACCTAACTAGTTGAAACCTGGTAGGACCCACAGAATTGAGTTTCCCAAAACATGCCTGAAATAATCCTAACAAACCTTGAAAAACCTCAAGTGTGTGAAACTTGCCAAATATAGCTTTGGACGGGTCCACGAACTCCAATTCTTAGCAACCTGTCTAAGTCTCATCAAGGTTTGCAATCCTTATGTTCTAAAAAAAGTGCCTGTAATAGATTTATAGTAAACTTACATCTCAAGTTTGTTGAAGCTTGCCAAGTTTAGACCTGTCGAGCACACCCAGCATAGTTTTTCAATACATGCCTGATTTCAAGTGTTGCAAGCAAGTGAACCCAATTTCACTAGGCTTGTCAATGGAGTCCATTTTCATTACAACCAGTCCTAGTTGGATTGGGCATGTTCAAATGAACCCAGTCCACTAAAACCAGTCCTCATTTGACCTAGCCTATCTAGGCTCGGTCAACAGGAGCCAGACCGCACCCACTAGCTTAATGGGACCCAATAGAGGCCCTCCATATTTTAGACCAAATCTATGTCCAAATTTATAATTTGAATCTAAAATCTATGATCCAATTTTTTTATCCATAATAGATCCAAATCTTCATTCCTGATCCTGATCTAGATTTTGAATCCAAAACATTCCATTTGACATTTGATCCAAATCTATGTTTCAAATCTAAATCTTGATCTAAGTCTAAATCTAGGTCCTATACTCAAAATCTACAGCTCCAAAAGGATGGCACTAAGGCTAATCCTGGCCATCCATATTAGAGTAAACATAACATGCTTTTTAATAGTGTTAACCTCATGGCCACCCTACATCACGACCCACTTAGGGTTTAAACTTTTCAAATTTCACTAAAATGCCATTCAACAGCATTGTAAATAAAGTGTGTCTCTATCTTTATTCTTGTGTTTTTGACTTGGCCAATTTGCAAATGTGTCTCTATCTTCATTCTTAGTGTTTTTTGGTTCGTTCTTCATAGATTGTTTGACTTAACCAATTTTCAGGTTTTTAAAAGAAGAGTTAGAACTTTTGCTACCCCCTAGGAAGAGTCACTAGAGATGTCCAAGAGAGAGGATCAATGGAGAAGAAAAAGAAGAAGAAGAACCTAGCCAAAGAGGTAGACCGTAGACCATCTATTTTTTTCTCTATTACCTCGTTCTCTAGCCATCCCTTTTTATCTTTCCTTTTCTCTTTATATTCCAGCTATGCGTGTGTGTGGAGTTCTCCATGGAGGCTGCATCTTATTTGCTTTACTTGCTATTATGTTCTTGTTACAATGTTCTCATGACCAATGATGAACAGTTTATCTTTGTAGATTAAGTGTTCTCCTAAATATCTACAGAATTTCCTGTTTTGTCATGGATCATAGTCGAAGTAGAAAGGTTGAGACCATCTATATGGATGTTAGCTCCCACAGAAAACACTCAATTTATGGCATTATATATTATTAGAATCTACCTTTTCATGTGCAACTCAAACTTTGATTTGGCCATCAAGAGGGGCATCCATTCTTATGGACGAGATTCTCTCTTGGCCAACATAGATTTTGTTTCATTTACTTCATGAATGACATATTTATATAAATTTTCATGAATCTACAAGCTATGACAGTGGATGATTACCTTGATTCATGCAAAACCTCTTTATGTATCATGCTTGTAACTAGTCGTGTCATAATTATTTAGCTTGCATCTGTGAGTTATTTCTTTTATTTCGGTGCATGATAATCTGTTTTGCTCCATTTTTTACATTATTTTCTAAAAAATATTTATGAATTTTTCAAATTGTAGAAAATCTGTCCTAAACATCTGTCAATTTTGGAACTCAATAAGTTAAGTCCCATGACTCTGATTCTTATTTCATAAAAGCCATAGGTTTTTAGTTTATCCATACTAATTTCTTATCAAAGCATATTTTTTCGTCATGTTTCTCATCTTGTAACTTTATATTCAAACCTAATTTTATCATGTTTTAAATTGAGATAATGATTTTATTGTGCCAAAATTTTATGTTGAATAGTTCTACACAGTTTTCTGCTATTTCAGCAATAATCATGTTTTCTCTTCGTTTGGCATGCCATAACTTTTCACTTAGACCATGTTTTTCAAATATGCCAAGTGGGTCTGATTTTTTGTTATACAGAGAATCAATTTACCAAATTTCAAGTCAAAGTGAAAACTTTTTATATGATTTTTGTTGCCTCAAATTAAGCTATTTTACCAACGCGCTATGATCTGTTTTGCAGAATTTTGTGTTTTTTGACATATATTTTCAGCCATGCCTAACCCAAATCTGCATTAATTTTGCAAAACCAACACACATCTGAAGTTGACTGTCAAACCAAGTATATTGTTTTGCAGTTATTGTAGAAATTCAAGTTCCTACTTCTTGATTCGGCACACAATTCTTGTTTTAAGTGTGATATGGATCTTAACATGTATAGTCCAAGTTAGGTATATAAACTACGTTGTTAAGTTTCATGGTATGTTTGGTCGGTTTTGTCTTTATTATAGGTTGTGTTCCTTAAGGGTGTATACTATGTTACGTTTTTTAATAAGTAGGTAGGTTAATGTATGTTTGTGCTTTTCATGTATGTTTTAAGCTAATTCTATGCACGATAGTACTAGAACAGGTATTCTCAATGGGGATAGATAGGATTCATAATGCCCCATGTAGGGCTGAACAAGAGCCGAGTCGAGCCTGAACTCGGCCAGCCGGAACTGGGCTCAACTAAGTAAGACCTCAAGCTCGACTCGGCTCAAGCTCGAAAATAGCTCGACTACACTGGCTCGAACTCGACTCAATAATCGAGTGTTGAGCTCGAGCTCGACTCGATCAAACTCGACAAACTAGTTTGATACTTATCCTTACTTGTTGAGCTCGATAAAAGCTCGATTAACTCTGAGCTCGAGCTATAGCTCGATAAACTCATTACGAATCTGTTCAGGCAAGAAAAAAAAAGGAGGTTGCATTTGAGTTCACTCTTTTCAAGAAACAATTGATGAATGTTTAATTTAGTAGGCATAAAGGTTGACAATTTTTTCTTTTGGTAGGGAACATTTGGAAGCCACCTAAAAACATAGTTTCTGAACAAATATGTGTTTAATTTATTTATATATACATGCAGAAAAAGGCTCATTCACTGTAATTCACATTTTCGCTTTGTGATTGACATCATAAACTACCAAATGCATTATCATGCCCATTTAGTACAAGACACCAAAATTTAGAAGATACATTTTTGCATTATCCAGTCATCTGCAAAAAAAAATAAACAGTTCAGCAAGGCACTTTCATTTCCATACCAAACCATCGTTTAGCATTCATTATGTGCTTCGTCGTGAAGTTACCTGTTGATATTCCATGCACTTAATGCAGCATGAACCTAATTATGCTGCCTTAGTAAACATAACTCAAAAAATATGGATGTTTGAGGTCGTTGAAGCTGAGCGCATGCTTCTACATAGACTCTGCAAATAATAATACAGATATTTTGAAAATGCCAGAGATAGAGGTCCTCCTGAGGTGCCTTGGGGACTGAAAATAAACAGCCAGCATTAGAAGACAACCTCTGGACTTAGCATACAAGCACTGAACATAATGAAAGCCAGGTGCCCAACGACATAACTTTTGTACCAGCCAAGAAAAAAAAAAGAAAAAAGAAAAGAAAACACAAATGAGAAATATGCAGAGTAAAGCCTTCTCAGAAAATAAAACGTCTACTGCTTGAAGACAAAGCTTTTGGAGGTAAACCAGTGAACTTCAGTAGTTGTCCATCTTTCTTAGACCTATTTAGTGTTTTCCTATACTGAAATAAGTAAAAGTGAATGAAACTCTAGAACTTGTAGAGAGAATTTTACACATATAGCAACAAAGATTATCCTCGAGGCTTCAAGCACATAATCCCAACAAATCTATCCAATGGGTGGATCACTGCTCTAGATGAGATACAGATGCGGTAAAAAGAATAAATGCTTTTGCCAGGCTTTTCTTGACGTGTAGAGGATTGCAGCCACAGGCTTCATTAATAAATCCTAAATAATATGATCAATTGATCATTAACAGAAAGATGCCTAATATACAAGACCTATAATCACACACAGTCCACACATATTATTGCAGGGAATGCATCATCAAGATTTATGTTTTGCATCTCAATATATCTCAGATGGTGATTTGAACTCCAGGACAGGATATATGGACTCGGTATCTGAATATAACCTAAAGAATAAAATGAAAAATCCAAATACCAAACATGAATCCAAGTGGATCCTGTAAGCCTGGAGGGAGAGGTGCTTTCACTCTACATGGACATGAATGCATGCACAGGCACCTCTCTGTCTGCCATCAGCATCTGGACAAACATCATCAACATCCATCCATGAAAATCACAAGCATGTATGCCCACACACCTAAAACATATGTGTGTGTATTTATTTACATTAATTTGGATATACCTAACATTTTTCACCTGAATGTCGGAATGGAATGAAGGAATGCCTCCTCGATTTGTGTTTCACAAGCATCAAAGCAAAATGCAGTGGCTGGGGATATGAGACCCCTGGGAATAGAATGAAAAGGACCAATCAGAATATCTGAAATCCAATGCAACTTGAAAATTGTGCAAATAACTGGATATCTACTTTAGGCAGCAGATTTATTTAATCATGTCAAAGCACTACTTTTTTCTCAACTTGTTCCTAAGTATATTTAGTTTAGCTTTAAAGAATGGAGTGTTGCTGAATGAAAACTTGAGAATTTGTTTGCCTCTTTCGCTGTTCAAGCTTCTAAAAAATATCATAAAGTTTTTGTGGTAATGTGTTGATTTCTGCTAATAAACTTGAATCGATCACACAGTTTGTGAAACCCAGTAGCTAAAATCTGAAGGTAGAACTATTTACATTTCATATTTCCCATGCTTTTTTCACATGAATGCATGTGGATCAAGAAGCATCTTAGAAAGGACCTAGTAATTTGTTGCAGTGAAATTTGGCCTTTTTGCATAAAACAACTTTAGTTTCCCCTAAAAGCAGAGTTTTGAACTTTACCAGCTGGTGTTTTGATGCTTCAAAGACCAATTGGCCCTGTCCCAGACCATTCAATGCACCATGACATATGACTAGCCTTATGCTCTATGCATGTGATCAGAAACCATCGAACAACAATAAAAGAATTATGAACAATGAACGAATGAAGTCATAAGTACCAGCAACATTTTTACATTATTACACCAACAACAAGGCCATTGACCTAAGAAGCGGCAAATATGCATCTCATTCGACATGGACAAGCTGGTTGTCTGGAGTTCGATGGAGTCAACATTTGTGACTTCAATCAACATATAAAATGTGCTTGACTCTTATTACTCACCTGCATCCAATCCTGCCAACCTTGTGCACTATGTTCCCCATGAAACGCTCAAATGCTAACATAAGCAGATAAGAAAGGAATGATTATCACCAGACTCACTGTCGATACTTGATAAGTAATATCAATATCCTGTCTATGCTCAGGCTAGGCACTCGATGTGGACCGTCAACAACGATCATGATCTACAGGCGCAAACTCATTAACCATAGCAACACCTCATCAAGCTCTGACTTCAATATGTAACGCGGTAGGAACCACGGTCTTGAAATATATATTGCAGAAATCCAGAGCCCATAGACATAAAACCCCGAAAAATATTCCTAACTCCAACAAGTTCACCAAGCAACTAGGGCTCCAATGTCTGGTCTTATATCTCCAATTCCATTTGCTGACAACCAAAAACTATAGCATTTCCCTACAGACTGTTTCCTGTTTAATACGAGCAAGCATCAAACAACAAAAATAAACCATATTTCACAAAATGACCAACATTTAGGTAAAACCGTGGGAGAAAAAAAATCAAGTCCAACATTTGGGGAAAAAATCGAACGCTGCTTTGGGTAAAACCGTAGGAGAAAGAAAATCAATAAATGGAATCTGTTGCCTACCTCAATGGACTGAACGAGCAGCAGTCGTATTTTGTGAAAAGAGATGAGCAAAGCGCAACAAGGGTATCTGATTCTTCGTTGAGGCGTTCCAATTTGATCGGATGTGTCTGAGGAAACCGACAGGGAGAGGCGTCTGCAGGAGGAACCGAAAACAGGAATCGCGATGAAAACGAGAGAGAGAATGCAGAAAGAAAGCGACAGAGAGCGAAAGAGAGAGAGAACTTCATAAACTTGCCCTCTTTGCTGCAAGCACAGGCACAAACCAACCCAAGCTGAAGGGAGAAGGCTGAACGGAGAGCACAGACAGGAACCTTGGGCTGAAAGGTGAAGGGAGGAGGCTGAAGCGGAGCTGCCGCTGCCGGCTGACCTTGAAAGCTGAAGGCGCCCACGGACGACTAGACGAGTAAAGGTTAGGGTTGCAATGGAGAAAAGTTTCAAGAGAAGGAGAAGTTTCGAGAGACTGAGAGTCAGAGAGAGGGAAAACAAAAAAGGAAATCCAAAAATTAAAAGGTTAAAACTGAAAAGGAAGTTCCCGCCTTGGACACTTTTGAATCGGTTTTTGAAAACCAATATTTTAATCACATTCGAGTCGAGTCGAGCTCTAACGGTTCGAGTTGAGTGAACTCGAACTCGACTCGATTAGTTGAACGAGTCGACTCGTGAACTCGAGCTCGACTCGTTAAACACATGATGCAGCTCGAACTTGCTTACGAATCGAGCTTAAACGAGCTGAGCTCGAGTAGCTCGACTCATTGTTCAACCCTAGCTCCATGTCATTACATGCATTTGTAGTCCATGTAGCCTCATCCTTTTAGATGTAATGTTTTGTTCCGTGTTGAATAGATTTCATACCAAGCTTAGGAGATCAGTCTTGTTTGTGCTGGGTAGTATCTTTGTCCATGGTGCTCATCTGGTTATCTCCATGTGTCCTAAATCTCTCTTCATAGTCTTGCCTGCAAATTATGATTTTAGCATGCCATGGTATGTTTTTTTGTGTGACATTACTTTTTTTTATAGTTCACTTAGGATCATACATTCATCTACATTTTAAGATTCATTGAAAAATTGAATTGTGCATGTTAGGATGACCCTTGGCAATACTACCATTTCGTTAAGCAATCTCAAAGTTCACACTTTGCCCTTTTTCAGTATTCTTTGGTTTCCTTATTATGTGATGTTTTAGATTAGTTTTGCATTGCATATAGTTTGTTTTCACGTACTAGTTGTATAGAATGGTTTGTCATGCATGCACACACTTGATTTTTCATCTCTTCACATGTTAGTCAACACAAATACCATTACACACGTGTACCTTCCTCTTAGAAACCATGGATTCAACACCATCCGGGTTGTTAGATGAATCTTCCTATCAAAGAAGGTCGAATGCCTCAACATTTTATAGGAAACAATTGCAGACTAGCAATATGTCTTCCACTTGTTCTAAACAAGTTTTGCAACTCTGTTTTTCAATATCCAAGTTTCTAACTTGATCTCAAATGCTATCTTCTAACTTGATTGCAAAACTTATCTCTCAAATTCTATCTTTTGGCCATATTAAAAATCCTTTTGGGCTCATGTCCCAAAATCAATTTTCTAATCTAGTGTTCCATTTCTTCTAAAATCAAATTTGAATCGTAATGTCATCTCTAATTTCCAAATCTAATTCCATGTTCCAAATTAGTTTTTTCAATTACATGCATCATGTAGACATAGGGTACATGTCATGACCAATGGTCCAATGTTGATATGGGCACTTTAAGGCATGTTATGATCGATGCACTTAGGGTCCCTTTTAGTTTTTAAAAACCAATTCCATTTTAAACTTAGGTTCATATGCATATGCATTATACATTGTTCATTATGATTGAAGCATAATACTGAAAATATTAAGCATCAGACATAGTTGTTTCGGACCTTGGATTTATTATTCTTAGTAAAGATGATATGAATGATCAACCCTTAATCGATAGAATGGGTCCTAACACATTTAATGAAAAAGAATATTGTATTTATGATATCCAAAATCAATGTCTTTTCACAAGTCATGATGCCATTTTCTATGAAGACTGACTCTCATTTCAAAATGGTGACATCCATCATGGTTTACAAGCATTACCGATTTTATCAAAGGCCCAGGAGGACGCCACACGTGAATAAGATTTTACATTTTATGCAAGTGGGTGACAGCATACCACATCCTCACCAAATGTCACCATCCATTGAAACCTCTACATCACTGATTGGGAATTCACCATCATCCCATGTTGAAATTGACCACCATTCTGAGTTTGACCTACTACAATCCACCCAGATCTTGCTCAATCCATACCTCGAGTGGCTGATGTTCACCGTTCTATCCATCCATGTCAAACCCACCTATCTCCAAGACTATATTTGTTCTAATACGGTGGCTTCCAATCCAATGTCTAAGCCTATCCCAATCTCTGATCATCTTACTTCGGCAGCCACAGGTACTTGATATCCTAGTCATAAATATTTGCATATCTCTAAATTTTCGCCTGTCCATTCAGCATTTATGTGATCCATTATTGAAGATGTAGAACCTTGCATATTTGATGACGTTGTAAAGCATCCACATTGGCGAGATGCAATGATGGAAGAAATTAAGGCCTTGGAACACAATGGGACATGGATCATCACTACTCTACCTCCCAATAAACACCCCATTGAATAATGTTATACCACACTAAGCCAATTCATCTTTGTTACGAAAATCAAGCTACCTTATATATATTGGTGAATCCCATATTTCATGAGTGCACCAAGCATATAAAGCATGATTGTCACTTTGTGAGAGAAAAGATCTAGAAAGGCATCATTCATCCACATCATCTGTCTACTCATCTTCAATTAGCAGATATTTTTACAGAACAATTTAGGTGAGATACTTACCAAAACTTCATTGTCAAGTCGGGTGCTACTAACCTACGCACACCAACTTAAGGGGTGCTACTAACCTATGCACATCAACTTAAGGGGGAGTATCACATTTTTAGAAATTAATGTTTTATGATAATATTCGGTAGCAGTTCCCATATAGAAAATCAAGGATATTGCATACTTATCTTAACTATTTACTTTTCCATAATGATCGGTGTAACAGCCATATCCTATGAATGCCAGAATCCTTGATTCATGGATGTCATTGTACATATATGCTATAAATATGTGTAATTTCATATACAAGAAATATAATTCATCCTTTCCCCTTCCTAGATTTCTCACCTTTCATTTGAGACATTGCTTAGTGTTTGCATCTCAAAATTTTCATTGGTTTTGGAGTGCTCCAAAAAAATAAGGTTTTTGTTTTAAAACGGGAAAGAAAGGGACTCGCCCGTCGGTACGAAGATCGATCGTTCCCGGCGCCTTTATCGGGGGCAATCAACCCAAGGACTATGTTTATCATTGATGCATTTCATTTTAACTTAAACATCATTTTGATTCTATATGCGGTGTAGAAAATATTGAAAGTTTGATGTTTCAAACTTTTGAAAAGACGCTTGAAGAGTTACTTGAAAATGTGAAATATTATTTGAAAAGCTTGTGAAATTATTTTGAAATCACTTTAGTGTTCTCTTAAGACTTTAAGTAGGTTTGAGATTTTGCTCTAATTCGATTACCACCTAGTTAGAGCTCCATCTCCGCTTGCTTAAATTCTTTTTGGAGAGATGCTTGTGAACATAAGTGGTATTACGTGAAAGTGAACACATGAATGCATTGATCCTATATGGTTGAAAGAAAATAAAGCATTCCTACCACAACATTCATCTAAGACATTTCTACCACAACATACATCTAAATGTTTGAAAAGAATGAAAAATTTTAGAAAATGAATTGGGGTTGTAGACCATTAAGCATGAATCCAATATTGGGTCATTACTTGTTTTGTGGTCTTAATGAAGTTGGTACATAACAAAATCTTTAGAGAAAAAAAATGTCCAAAAGAATGACAAAGAGACAAGAAAATATAAAGAATGAGAAAATAAAAGAGATTTTGTACGATCAAAGAAAAGGAAGAGGTATGTATTCATATATATATATATATATATATATATATATATATATATATATATATATATATATATATATATATATATATATATATATATATATATATATAAGTTTACAAAGAAAATGAAGTTTGCATTTAGATGGAGAAGGAAAATGAGACTTTCAAAAGAAAGAGGAAAAAAGGGAGATAGAAGAATTATGCATTCATGGGTATATATTATTACATATACACATATAAGAAAGTTTGTAAAACTTCATTGGTTTGAATAGAAAGAGAACTTTTTAATGAAGAGAAATGGAGACATATACATATGTATATATATATATGGTTTATAGATAAAGACATTTGTCTTGAAAAGAGAATTAAAGATTTTAGATATAGAAAGTAGAATGCATATATGTATGCATTCATTTATATGGTAGAGAAATGAAACATGAAAATATGTATGTATATACATATGTATTTTCATGAGATTAAAATCAAGAAAATGAGAACTAACCGACTTCAAATTTATTATGGGCCAAGGAAAAACTTGGACTCATGCAAGAGCCTAAGTTAAATCCCCAAAGCCACATTAGAGGGTTTCTTTTGAAAATGTTTTGTAAGCGCATGATCATAAACATAAAATGTAATAGTTTCATTGATGACAAATGGATAAGTTTCTTCCACCATTGGGTATGGAAGAAAGTCAAACCATATGATAAGGGACTCATTAGGGTTCCTAATGAAATGATTAAAAGAAACTAACGTAAAATGATATGCAAATGCAATATTAACATGTACAAATTTCGTGGGGGGGTTTTTCCCGGGTTGGAAAAGTCCCAACGTCAAAATTAATTAATACAACACAAAATAGAAAATCCCAAACCACACTCTCAATCTCACCCTACATTCATACATAAGTAAAAACCAAGCATCACCATAGACAACATATAGTCAATATTCAAATAAGAAAAAAGAAAGAGATCATGGTAAGGAGGGAGAGCACATTAGAGAGAGAAAGGGCATGATAGAGAGAGAGCTTATTAGTGAGAGAAAGAGCATGATAGAAAGAGAAAGAGGTCATTAGAGAGAGAGAAAAAAAAATGATGGAGAGAGAACTACTCAACTAAGCATGATAAAGATAGAGAGAGGGAGAAGACATACTAGAGAGAGAGAGAGCATAGTAGATAGAGCAAACATAGTGAAAAGAGAGCATAATAGATGAGAGAACATAGTAAAGATAGAACATGATAAGGATGTATTCATGATAAAGAAAGAGAGAAAGCATAATAGAGAGATAAAGAAAAAGATGAAGCATGATAAAGAGGTATTCAACTAAGTGGTGAAACATGATCCAACCATGAAAATAAATATTATCTCCTCTTCTTATGCTCCCAATGCACTTGAGCATAGCCTCTTGTCTCTAAAAAAAGGTAGAGTGTTATCTCATATGTGGCTAAGGAGAGTGGAAGATGGAAAAAAAAAACCAAATATGAAGAGACCATAATAAGTTTCTATTCAAGAAAGGAAAAAACTATAACAACAAAACTATATCCAAGGAAAGAAATAACATGATTTGGTCATGAAATGAAATATAGTCTCATCTTCTTATTCTCTTTGTGCACTTGAGCATAGCCTCTTATCTCTACATAGAGATTGAGAGCTATCTCATTTGGCCATGAAGAGAGAAAGAAGAGAGAAAAAAATGAGAAGAAGATCGAGACTATATTCAAGAAAATAAATAACAAGAATATATTCATGAAGAGAAATAACAATAACAATAAAATGTATTCAAGAAAAGAAAGAGCATGATTTAACAAAATATCATCTCATCTTCTCATTCTCTTAGTGCACTTGAACATAGCCTCTTGTCTCTAAAAAGAGGTAGAGTGCTATCTCTTTTGGCATGGAAAAGAAAAATGAGAAGGAAATTATAAAGAAAGAAAAGAGAGAGATTATGACTACATACCTCTAATGTCTCCAAGAGATGAATTTTGCTCTAAGTTGGAGAGAAAATGGAAAGAGAAAGAGGGAGAGAGAAAGAACTTAAGAGAAACTCTAAGTCTTCAAGTGAGAACACACTAGAGTTTCTCCTAAGGCCAACCCTTACTCAAGAGAGGGGAAATGAGGGGTATTTATAGAATATTTTGGAGCCAAAACCAAAATTTGAATTTTACATTATTTTCATCCGAATTTCAAGGATTTTTGATTTTTTTTTTAAATATTTTAGAAAAATGGGCTTTGATTGGATTGGATAGGCTAATAGCCCTGCCAAGACCCTTTTGAGGTGTGGGCAGGGCTATTACCCACCCAAGCAAGGCAAAACCGCCCCCAAGGGGGCGGTTTTTTACAAGAGAAAGGAGAGGGGCCTACAAAAACGCAGGCCCCGGCCGGCGCTGCCGTGCGCCAGGCGCAACAGCGCCTGGCGCTGGGAGGACGCGCGCGGCAGCGCACTGCACGCTGCCGCGCGCGGTACAGGCGGTCGCGCTACGCTCGCGCGTAACGCGCGACGGTTGAGCGTAACGCGCGACGGTCGTGCGACGCTCGCGCGGGTGTCGATTTTTTTTTTTTTAAATCTTATGGTTTTAATAAAACGTAATAATTTCGAGCATGTTTTAAATCCAATTAGGTTATTTTATACGTTGCTTAGGTTCAAAATAATTTTATAAAATAAGGGGAGGGTCCGTACGTGCGCGCGATGCTTATGTGCGTGATTTTCGAATTTGATTTGGATTTTGGGTTTGAAATCTCTGATTTGGATTTGATTTGAAAGTTTGGATCTAATTTGGATCTATGAATTTGGATTATGGAAAAATCTGGGGTGATTGCACTTAGGTTGTTGTAACAAATTTGGGGAACCTATGAATTGGGGAAATTTTGACACTAGAAAATTGGGGAAGAATCAAACTCGAGCGTGCAGCTCGTTTTTGGGGGTTTTGAACACACAAACACTGAAGCTGCTGCACTAATATGGAATATTCATCCTTGAAAAAGAAACGCACAAACCTACCACTTTGATCCAGTGAGAAAGCTGCATTTGGTGCGAAAAACCGTTGGAGAAAGTACATCCCAATCTACGATTGATGGTTTTGGCCTTTTTTTTTTTAATTTTTTATGGCCAACATTATCCCAACCCATTTCAACCGCTCTGTTGTGATTATTTTTGCCGACCACAAGTGCCATCAACAGAACCATTCTCTCAATCGATCTTCAAAAGTAGCAACTTCCATTTCCACATACTCTCTCAGGCAATGTATTTTGTCGTGGGCAGTCTCCCATCTGCTCTCTCAATGGCTGTCCTTTGTCGAGAACAACGCATTTTATTGTAGTGTCTCTACTGGTAAGTGAGAAGCCTTTCTACACACTTTACAAAAAACATGATATTTGGGCTTTTTTAAGAGCTCACCCTCAAATATGAGTTTCCTTATTAACTTGTATTAATGACCCATCATTGACACAATGGCTTCTTATTTCTTTTTTAAACTTTGCGTCAAATCATGCATTAAATTACAAAGCATAACTTCTCCCCACTGAATGAATAATAATTCATATAACTAAGTATAAATTACCTTTGTTTTTCTTCGATGAATTCCTCATGAATATAAAGAACTTAAAGCACATGACAGAAAGACTACAGTAGTCAAGTAAAATGGAATCCTTCATAGAAGGATAAGTTCGTCATTTTCTGCAGCTAACCTTTTACTACCACTACAAAAGAAGATGACTCACCGATGTGTGAAAAATCTCTCATCATGAAAAGTCAACTTTTACTGACGTCTAGAGGCAGACATGGGTGAAAAACTGCCTTCACTAATGTGTGACTACATTATGGCATTGAAGTTTGCCTTTCCCGACGTCTACAACTCAGACATTGCTAAAAAGTAATTTTCATGGACATCCTTTTCTAGACGTCAGTAAAAGTAATAAAAGAAAGCTAGTTTTATTAACGTGTGACCATTCCCGCGTCGATGAAACTTTTTCTTGGTGAAAATTACCAACATTTAGCTATGGACATCGGTAGACGTACCAAAAGAAAGCCAGTTTTACCAGCGCGTGACCATTCTCAAGTCGATGAAACTTTTTTTCAGTGAAATTTACCGATGTTCAGCTATGGACATCAGTTAAAAATTCACCAACACCTAGGACAAGTGTCGGGGTATAAAGTTTTAACGATGTTTGCTAAGATGGGAAAAGCAGACTATTACCAACGTCCTTGTACATCGGTAATAGTTAACGTTTACCTATGTGTTGTGCACATTGGTGATGGATCCCTACATCGATGCATTGCCATGTTTCACCGACATGTTCTGGCCGTCGGTAATACATAGGTTTTTTGTAGTGTACTTACGATTTTGTGAAAGTAATTATGTGGGAACAACTACTTGAAGTCTCTGAAAAGTTGACCTACGATTTCTAAATGGTCCAAATGTTGGGCCACTGTTTGCGACAAAAAGATTTGAACATGACAAGATGCTTCCTAACTAATACACAAACGGTTACCAAGTATATCAAAATAAGTACGTAGATTCAATTATGCACTGACATTTTCTGGTAGTCTTAGAAAAGAATATATGCAATTGATGTGCAGATCATGTTGGTGTGCAATGGGTGTGTTTCAGGTGCATCTATTCCTAATAGCATCCATTAGATTTATATAAATATGATGATAATTTTGATTAGATTGGTACCTTATTTTATAAAACAGGCACTAATGAAAATCAGATAATTAAATATTAAAAAAATATTATAAATAAACAAGATCCATTTAAAAAAATAGAAAGGAATAAAAGTCAAGATATAAAAAATTCAAGGGGCTGCTATGAAAAATACCAGCCAATACTTCGGTAACAGTGAAACGTGCAAACTTATGTTGTCATGAGGACAACGCACCTCATATATAATCATGCAACACTGCGATATCCACTAAAGAATTATTGTAGTCCATAGATATTGTATATTAAGTACTGCGAATATCTTTCGGCTTTCTCATTTCGAACATGAATATTATAGATCTTGTATCACGCAAAAGGGAAAGCTAGCCTTGGAGCAGATAGTAATGGCACTGCCAGCTCAATATGTTCTAACATAGTCCAATTGGAATATTTTGCTTTAAAATAAGATGATATTAGTTGTGGCTGAGTTTGGACCCTGGATTCATAGCAGATTTAGAAAAAAGTTGAAGTATGAAGTTTTTGATATGTTGGGACACAATACACAAGCACATGAATATGTATCTCGTAATATGATTGAGCAGAAAAGTATAGCTAGACTTGAATTAACTGTTGATCTTTTTAATCACTTTTCAAAATTCTAGATATGATGCTGCTGCAGTCATGAACATAGAATCCACCACGTGGTTTATTTGAATATATAATGCTTCAAAAATATGCAATCTAAACATTTATCAAAATTAATTATAATTCACATCTTCAAGTAAACTAGTATGAGAATATATTTCCAGGTTACTAACATGATGCTTGCATTTGCATGGTTGACATTTGATACAAAGACTATGCGGTTATCCTGGTTGCCAAATATATTTTGATCTCCTACGTTATTTTTGATGGAACAAACTTTAATGCCATTTTATGGGAATGCATCGATAGGACATAAGAGGCAAGTGAAGGAGATAACTTTCTCTAGATGGCTTGTACCGGATAAGATATCCCATAAACAAAGAAGGATGTCCTTTTGAAGTGATTTGGGTAAGTGAAACACAGTTTTCAAAGTAAAAATTCACCAAATTTCATTCATAAAGTCATATCACTTAAAATACAACCCTATGTGGTGAGATATCTTATCAACTCATTCAGGCATGCTTTAAACTGTCTTGTGGCATGGACATTTCAAGCTGGACACTAGTAAGAGGATCAATATTGCTATTTCCGACAAACAACCAGCCAGACTGAACTAGCAAACAAAATACATTTACCAATTACCATAACATTTAAAAGTTCTATGACAATACAAGACAATGTTGCAAGTTAAGTCATATCTGAAATTCCTTATATTCTCCTCAAGTACTGCTTTAAACCATTAAAAAATAAGCCATTAAAATATTGTGACAGAACCTAAGTCATATATCAAAATGACAAAATTCTTTTGTGTGACCATCTTCTGATGTCAATAACTGGTCAGATGCAAGCGAGAAAGACAGACCTGTACATGATATATAAGCAGAATGATGCAAAACGCCCCTCAAAATATTTTAACATGATTAAGCAATCGTGAAAACCACTAGGCAACTAAGGATGTTCAATGAGTACAGTCAACTTGGGCTCGACATGAACTCATATGATTAAAAAGACTTGTTTAATAGACGAGTCAAGTTCAAGTTAAAAAATAGATTCTGTTGAGTAAACCAGTCGAGTTCGAGATAGGCAAGCTCCACCCATTTAGACTTGAGTAAATCTCACAAAGAGAAATATAACAATGATTCACATTACTATTAAAATAAAAAAGTAGCTTCATTAGTTTTCTGCCCTGGTTAGCAACCTGTAGGCCTGAGGTTCAAACCCTATCATTTTTGCTCTTTAAAAAATTGATTTTTTTTAATAACAGCTTCATAATACGCCAGCCAGATCTCTCTTTGAGTTTACCTGAGACAACTCGAGCCAAGTTTGACCTTCTTGGAGCTCAAGTTGAGGTCGTCCACTTGAGCTCAGTTTGAGCTCAAGCTTGAGCAGAGCTTGAGTACCACTTTTGACAATTGAGCGGAGTTGCAAGTTAGGCTTGTGTACATCCCTATAGGCAACCCATCATGACAATGTGTTTCATTAGATTCACGAAAATGTACAAAACAAAACAAAGAAAACAAAAGAGAGCTCTTTGAAAAGAGTGGATGTACGTGGTGATATACAGTATGGCATAAGAAGGGAGTGTGTAGATGTTGCCTTCCTTCTATCGACAGCACCATCAGAGGCCTCGACAGCCACTCCCATGGGCATGGACCCACTATGTGGTGTGGGCCCTTAGCGGTCATTTGAATGGGCTAGAATATTGCAGAATGGAACAACATGTTCCATTTTCCACTTTGCTAACAACCCCATTTTGTGGTGTTCCATGATTTTCCTCACCCTCAGCAAGAAGCACCCCTTTCGATGAAACCCTCACTTCCCTGGCTGTTTCTTCCTTTCCCTCTTGTTGAAAAATTGCTTACTCTCACACAATCTCTCCCTTTCCCTCCTAATGAAACCTCCTATCCACAGTCTCTCCCACTCACCTCCAACTTGTTTCCATCTAAGCTCTCATCTTCAAAATTTCAAACTCAAAATTTCTTATGTCTATGAAACACAATTGGGGATAGTGTTTTACATATTGGCTTTCAACTCCCCAGTACTGTCAATAGCTCCATGATGCTGCCATTTCACCTTTACTATTGGTATCCTCTTCGTTCTCAATACATGTTCCTTCAACAAGATTTGGATTCTAAAGGCTCTCAATAGTTGTTGCGTACACCCATCTTGGTACTTTCTTCATTGGAAATCTATTTGCAGGCTGTGGCGGCTAAGTAGGTCAGATCTGAGGTTGTCCTTGTGGAGGAAATCCTTGTTTCTTTGGACATTCTCTAATAAAATGTCCTTGTTCAGCACAATTTAAACATGCCCTTGTAGCATAGGACATAGTTTTCTAGGGTGTAGTCAGTGGCAAAGATGACAACCTTTTGTATTAGGCATGTTTGGAGAAAATGGTTTACTAAAGGGAGTTGGTGGAAAAGGCTCATGTTTGGGCACAAAACGTTTCTTAGTTGGGGATTGAGGTGATGATCTAGACCCATAAAACTTTCTTTTTCCTTGACCTTGAATTTGACTGAAAGTCTCTTGTATTTGAGTCACTTTCTCAATTGCATGTGTTAGGTCTATAGGACTTGCCCCCACCATTCTCAACCTCAAATTATCATTCAGTCTTCTATAAATTTATTTACCCTGACCTTTTCAGTAATGTATGTATTCAGACAATACTTTTCCAAAATGGAACTCACAGATAATCTCTTCAAGAGTTCTATCATACTAAGCTAACTCAAGAAATTGTTGCATCTGCCTTTTCTTGACATGATCAGCAATATATGTTTCTATGAAATTCTGCCTGAATTGCTCCCAAGTTACTACATGACTGACAAACTTTATATGCTTAATAGTTTTCCACCAGTTTTGGGCATCTTCGCCAAGCATGTAGGCACCAAACTTCAATATGAGGTTAGCTGGTACATATGCTAGTTCGAATGCCTCTTTGATTTCATCTAGTTGCTCTTCGGCATCCATTGCATCTGTACCTCCTGTAAATTTCGCTAGATTCAAGTTCATGAATTGCTTATGTTGGTTGCTAGAAACTACTGTTGTAACACAGTTGGTCTTGATGGTAAAACCAAATCTGCCGACTGAATACTTGCCTAGGCCAAGGCCTGCATAGGGCCAAAAATTGTTCATAGAATTTCCATGAGATCCACCTGGTCTCTTGGCTAATAGCCCTTGTCTCTTTCCTGACCACTCTTAGTTCTTGCAGTATCTTGTCGAGACCTCCATCTAGTATATTGAGATATTCTTACGTGAATTAAGGCTTTACTCTACAATGCATAATTTTTTATTTCTTAATTAGATAACCTTTCAATTTGTTTTATTTAAAGCAAATCATAATGAATGTCTCAATATCTTAACAATAACTTTTACCCATTACTTACCTGCTAGATGATTTTGTGATCAGAGGCTAATATGAGAAAAGAATGGGATTGCTCTAATACCATTAAATGTAACGCTCCAATGTCATACACAACTAAACACAAAAAGAAAACAGATACAGAGTTTCTTGTTTTTTTTTTGTAGTGAAAATGAAACAATCACATGCCTATGTGCTTGGCGTAGGCCTGATTTGTCTATTGCGTATAGATAACTTGCTTGCATGATTAGTGCATGGCACGATCTGCCCTAATAGTTAATGTTGCTAATGAAGAAAACCGATTAATAAAAAAAACATTACTTTATACATATGTTGGAGAGTCATGGCTCTCAAGTTTTAGTCTCAAACAACTTAAGACCACTAATTTTAGTCTCATATCCTGGTTACAAAAAATTACAGTCAAACTAGTGGTCTTTCCTGACCATTACTAGTCCTTTTAGCATCTTTCTGATATATTGTGTCGCTCTTGGACTTTACCCTTATTCCATCAACCCAAAAATATAAAATTGGCCCTAGGTCATTGCCCACATCATAATGATAACTGAAGCCATGAGCACACATTTGCTTAAAGTAAATACACAACCATTATGCTCAACATGAGCGTACTTCCAATCTATCATCCTACCCTGCTTGCATTATCAAATATGCTCATCTCAGAGCCTAAAACACGAGTTTATCATCAAACACCCCACTCTTGGAACTCAATATCGAGCTTGTATGACCAACACAGCTCGAGTTACCTATTTGCATGTGGCATGTACTTTCAAAAACAGATGCTACTAAATAACATACATGTATGTATGAACATGTATTTAAAGAATCAAATTGAATTTAATTAACTTAAGCCATTTGCTTAAACTTGCAACTTAGTTCAAGCTTGCTAAATTTCAACTTTGCTAGTCTAAGCACTCTATAAACTACATGATTAATCTAATTGTGTATTATTAACATTAAATCTTAACTAAATCAATTGCCCACCCAGCTTTATCTATACTATAGGTATGGCCAAGGTTATCTAACCAAAACTGACTCGTAGTAGTCTAAGATCTACTATTTATCATGGCCAATTAAGGCTAGCTAGGTTCCACAACCTAGCGTAGCCCACTGAATGATATAGCAAATCGGTGCACGGTTCGGGATGGATTTCGATGCATCCTAGACAATTAAGTCATACAAACACTGATGACATAGTCCATTTGTTGCTCACATGCGCTACACGTAAAATGAAGGGTTTAAGGTTTCTAATGAAAATTTGGTAGCATCTTGTTTACCGATTTTATTTTTCTAAATTCTGATCCGTTGGAATCATGAAGAATAGCTGTATGGTGTATCCTAAGAGAAGCAATTAAAATCTCTACCATAAAAAATTTAAGATTTTACATGTAATCAGAAAAATTGCAATTCAAAATCTCTACTTCGGGTGATTACAATGCACGAGAGGAAGGATTCGAGAAAGTTTCATCGTCGACGTACACTTTCTCTCTCCTTAATTTTCTCTCTTTACTCTCTCCTTTTCATTCCTCTCTCTCTACTTTCTCTCTCTTTCTCTTCTTCTCCCTCTTCTTTCTCTTTCTCCTCGTCTCCCTGTGTCTACTCTTCTCTCTTTTTCTCTTCTCCTCCCTCTTTCTCTTCTTCTCTCTCTTCCTCCTCTTCTCCCTCTTTTTCCTCTCTGCTTTTTCTCTTCTCTCTCTTCCTTTTCTCCTTCATGTGGCAAAGGGGGTGGCAACCCCTATTTATAGCCAAAATTTTTTATTGTTATATTGCATATTATATCATAATTTATTACTCTATCTCGAGGAGGTTTAGACAAATGATAATTTATTTTGAGGAGGTTTGTTCAATTAATTGGATTTAAATGATTAGTTTTAGTTTTGGTTTAGTTTAGTGTCGAATCCTAGTTTTGGTTTAGTTTGGTTAAACTATCATTAGCTAAAGTTAATCATGTTTAGCATAATTTCATCTTGACTCGCTAATTACTAATATACCCTTGGTCATGGCCAAGTTTGCCACTGACCAAAGACCATAATACCCTGGTCTTACTAGGTTTAGTCTATTTTGGCCTCCTAATTTGATCATGAATTTCGTAACTATTGGATATCCTTTCTTTGTTTGGTTCGAAACATGAGCAAGACTAGGTCTACTTTTTATATGTATTATTATTTTCAAATTCTGATGTAGTGTCTTAGCAATATATACACAGAAACAGAGTAGAGTTGAGGAACTTTTAGGGCTAAAACTGTAATTCATAAACTGTTTTTGTTGCCAAGAAGTTGGATGGTACACTATATACCTTCAATTTGCGGCCATGATCATTGCGATGAAGGTGGTTCCTCTCAAATCGATGGTGGTTCTTGCAGGTATGTGTAATATGTGCTCTCTCTCTCTCTCTCTCTCTCTCTCTCTCTCTCTTTGTGGCCGAGGTTTTGCATCAGCCATGGCTGATGCAGCTTGGGTGAATGTTGTGTCTTCCTATCCCTTTCACTCATTGATCGCCTTTCATCCTAGATTTACCGTAAGATAAAGTGGAACTTCACTATTCTCATCAATTTTGGGTATATACATGTCCTAGCACACAAAATGTTTGATGAAATGTCAGTACCTCTTTTTTTATTTAATCGTCTCTTGCTTGATTCATGGGCAAATATATTATTAAAAGATCTTTTTTTGTTTGTTACAAAAAAATATCAGTTAAGAAAAGAATTTGATATTCTCTATATATTCATGTCTTTCTATATTCTGTTTCTCTTGGATGATGAGACAAATACTCAAGAAATGTAGCATCTTTTGTTGCAACAAAAGTTCAAGTACACACTTGGCACTAAAAATTCATTGTTCCATTTTTTGCTCTTATTCTAGTTGTAATTATGTTAGAGGAGTTCCAATGTGCTCAACTAGTCCATCTAAGCTTGAGCACAAGATCCCCGTCAACAAAGCCAAAGCTCAACTAAGTTTATGAGCAGCTCATCCAAGCTGAATCTCAGCACAAAATCTTCATATTTTGGCATGAACTATTAGAAAGAAGAGTGCAAGAGACAAAGATTTTTAGAACCATCATAATCTAACCTAACTAGCTATGCGGATGACCACTTGGTGGTCTTTCTGATACATACCAAGACAAAACAAAGAAGAAGCTCTACATAGAATTACTAAAGGCGAACTGATAAATGTCATGACCAATTTGACTGGATGCTATATATCTTTAGATTGATAGTTTGACTTCTTTTTGTAATGAAGTTGAAGCTTGAGTTGGTTGATTAATTGCACATTTTATGTGTTTGAGTTATGTTATCTATCCCATGTTTTTTTCTCTTCCATGGAATAGGTTCATGTTCAGTTTGATCAGAAAATTAATTAGCGGATTTGAGATCAAACCTATAAATAATGGGCAGCTGATGTCTCTCTTCTAAAAGTGTTGCACTGGATGGAGGGCAACAAGGATCGCAAAATGTTTGTATAGTCTCTACTAACTTTTTTCTTATAACGCAATGGGTGGCATTTTTGCATTGATATAATATCCATGTCCCAAGCACTCTTATCTGAGGTTTATTTATGGGCTACACCTCTTGAGTGTAATCCCTTTTGTTTTTATATGCACCTTACAAGCATTTTTGTCTTGTTTCTTTCCTATGTTGTATAAGTTGCTTGTAGGCACTAGAACTAAACAATATGTTGGGTATACCTCTGTTAATTAAACTAGTCCCTATATTATTTGTTTATATTTCATTTTTCAGTGCACTTTTTCACTATGCATTTCGCTATTTTGACAAATCTACATTTTGTTTCCAAATGGACCATGCCTGTTTAATTCTACATTTTCCTATCAAATTCAATTCATTTTTCCTGTAAAAAAGTTCCTTTTTTTCTTTTCTAATCTTCACATTAGTAGTACTAAAATACTAAAAGAGTAATGCAAGCCTTCATTTTCAACTTTCAGGCACAAGATTTTCCAAGCCACTCTTAGGCTTCTTTTTTTGCATTGTTGGTACCGATGATGTTGGTAAAGGTATATGTAACATGTTTTAATATATTATTTTTCCACATGGAGATAAAGGCTATGAAGTTGAAGAAGTGTCGCAAAACATGATTCTGTTGGGGTCAGGTTGGTTGCATCACTTTATTTTAATACTTTAGTGCAAAAAAATCAGCATATATATGTACCGAGGAATGGATTTGTTCTAAGTTCTTTTATCCTTTTGGATGCACTAAGTTCTTCAAAAAAAGTAAACCACAGTAATTTGTAATGCATTCTAGACAATATTTTATGCACTTTTTTGTGGCTATAGATATTCTTCTATTCAGCTTTTTCATTTACTGAAACGAATAATGGTGTGCTCGTAAAGGAGGGACTTGTATGAAAAACTAAGGTTGTATTTCCTTTGGTATTCCACTTGAGTAGATAGTAAAACAAGGAACTACATTCTTAAAGAGCTATTTTGATTTTATTATATTTTGTTCAAGTATGATGCTTTTACTGTGCTATATATTCATTGTGTCATATGTCATTATTTCAGCTATACTAGACTATTTTCATACTTTATATAGGTAATCTAATTGTTTCTCTTTATTTCCATGACATGCACAAACCATACGTTGATGTCTCTGCCCAAATATTATGTGGTTTATGAGGGGAGGACTAGAGAGATATACAACATTTGAGCAAAAAACCATCTAGATCTTAGCAGTTACAGTGGCATAGTAGGACTAAACTCACAGTCTTAGGTTTATGAACCTTTGTATTCATTTCTATGTTGATGTATGCCAAATGTTGGCCTCCAATCATTTGTATTTTGATTTCCTTGAGTGTACTTCAAAATGTTTATTCGAGCATTTGAGCATCTAACACTGATAATGTTTTTGTTCAAGCTATGAAGTTGATTTTGCTATATTGTATGTATTATCTTGATTTAACAAGATCAAGTTATTGAATGCGTTGATTTTGATTTAACATGTTTTTGTTATGAATTTTGTAATAGTACTGCTATTGTTCTACCGAACTAGAGATGATGAATGATTTTATGGCATAAGCTTTGTATAATGTCTATAGACTTTAAAAGCAATACACAAAACAAACAAAACCAACAACCAAAGAGTTCTAAATAGACAAAACAAACAAAACAACTTATATATGATGCAAAACACTGGACAAAACATACATCAAACGTAGGACATGATAGACAAGACATATAACAAAGAAAACAATATCCGACAAAACATGGTATTCTGTTCCTAAAATCATCAAACAACAGACAAGGAATACCAATGACAAGATAAATACGACATGAGTATGGTAAACGTGACGTTTTGTTCTATCCTAAAAGAAGAATCATCTCTGAGGGCGTTTGTTTATAAATGAAAGGCACCCTTGGTGGACCATGCCTATAAGGGGAAGGCGGCTTCCATGCCCTCCCCTCTTATGCCACAACACAGGAAGCAGCGTCGTCATCTTAGTAAAAGGAGAAAGCGGTGAACAAACAAAAAAGAAAAGCACAAAATTGGAAAAGAAATTAATAAATGGCAAAGATATGAAGGTGCAGGTGGGGCAGGTGGGCGGATTAGCCGATGGGGCCGGTTTGGATCCGGATTTTAGAAAGTTATTGTTGTCGTTAGAAAAAGCAAAAATGAGACCGACGAAAAGCCGGAAAACAAAATAGCCCCAGTTTGTTGGTTTTGGTTTGAAAAAGCGTGTTTGAGAGAGAGAGAGAGAGAGAGAGAGAGAGAGAGAGAGAGAAGAGAGGAGAGAGACAGAGAGATAGGTGGATTGTGGTGGGTCGTTTTTTTTTGGTTGCCGTTACATGGTAGAGTGGCAATGGTGAGCGACGAGGAGATAGTCTCGGGGCTGGAGATGCTGCTCAGGCAGGCAGACTTCACCGTCACCACCTCCGGCGACATCCGTCAGCAGCTCGAGCGCAAATTGGGGGTCGACCTCTCCCACAAGCGTGCCTTCATCCGTAACCACATCGACCTCCTCGTCCAAACCAAGAGCTTCCCTACATCTGGCCACCACCACCAACAGCAGCAGCAGCAACACGCCCATGTCCATGCCCACGCCCACGCCCACGCCCACGCCCAGGCTCAAGCTCAAGCTCAAGCTCAAGCTCATGCTCATGCTCAAGCCCAGGCCCACGTCCATGCCCAAGCGCAGGCGCAGTTCCATCCCCACCACGGTCATGGCCACGTCCCCGGCGTTGGTGGCGTCGGCGTCTCGCCGTTCCCACCGCACTGCGGTGGCCTTGTAGAGATGCCTCGGTTTGATGGAAAGGGGAATTTCAGCTGCCCAAACGTCAAGGTCGACATGCCTCAGGCCTCTGTCGTTCAGGAGTTACCCAAGGAAAGCAGGTTTTCCTTTTCTTCTTCTAGTTCCCCCATTTTCGCAAGTTGTTTATTTGTTTTCTATAATTGAACCTCTTTTGTTCTCATCTTCCGCCATTGAACCTGTGATATTTTTCTTTGCGCTAGTGTTAGTTATTGGTTATTTATTAGGGTTTGGGATCTGTTACCTTCGGCTTGCATGGTGGCCGTATTCTTTTTGCAATGCTAAATGCACGCGTAGGCGAGCTTTAGGCAGTGTATTATTTCCTATTACGGCATGTGCGATGTAACCATTCCTTTGGGATATTTAGGGATTTCGCTTGCTTTTCCTGCAGTGAAATGTGTGAGAAGAAATTTCTGTCTGAGGGGGATTAGATGGCAGGAACCTCAGTATAGCGTTCTCCTTTAGTTGGAATGGAGAGGAACAATTGGGTCTTGGTTCCATGGAGAACTGCTTCTGTTCCCCTAATTACCGTGTTTGTGATTCTACGCGACTTGCAAGCTTATCACATCGAGATTAGCCTTTCACTTATTTTCTTTACTCAAGTTTTTTCTGTGTTTCTCCTGGCTGTCTGCGACAACACTTCCCACCGTAGTTGTCATCAGGGTCGGGCCACTCCTGAGTTGTGACATCTAATTGCCTGGTTGCTTGTACACTAAGTAGTTGTTGCCTAAAACATGGGGACATGGGGGCACGGATGGGTTGGGCCATAATAGATACAAGGAGAAGCTTAAAAGTATGGGTAGCTTTCAGACTGAAAAACATTTTTCGAAAACCTCACGAGACTTAAAATGGCGTTGAACCTCCCAACTATTGTACATCTTTTTTCATATAATCCAGTAAAAGAAAAAGGAGAAAACTTGGTTCCATATAGGCAGCTTATCGAGTTGTCTGACTAGACTTATTGTGGCTTCTGTCTGCTGAGGTTGCGTTACACACTACAACTGAATCACTAGAGAAAATTCTTACATAATTCGTGAGCCTCAACTTGAAAATGTTGGAGTCATAGCGCTCTCCTTTTACTACAAATCACATGTTTTGTTGAAGAGCATAAACATCTTGTTGCAGTACCAAATATTTATATAGGAGAAAAACTATTTTAATCAGTTTTCTTGGAGACTTGTAGCTATAACAAAGTCCACGGTGCCACAGCTCTTAATTTCAAATGTTTAACCTCAAAATTGGAAATGAATTTATGCTTAGCCCGTGGTTGATCTAATGACTCACAGATGGAGACACACATAAACTAGTTTTTTAAAGAGTCACTTGGTGTTAATGTATGAGTAATCTTATATTTGTTGATTGGACTATTCATGGGGCTTACTCTTGGTGTTTGCATTCTAAAAACCATATATATAGGTAAACATGTATTTCTATATATATAAAACAATTACTTTTAGTTGAGTTAAAGTATATAGTATGTATAACAATGTATACAATACAAAACATGTTAAGATTGTATGATTTGGATTGGGTCAACCAGACCCCACCCATCTTCTCCACACGCCCAATCATAATGGGCGGTGGCATACTTGTATTTTTTTAATATTGTTTTGTGTACTTTGTTGTATACCAAATCAGTATATAATGATATCAAGAGGCAGACGTTAGAGTTGCTACTCTCTTTCTTCTCTCTCTCTCTCTCTCTTGTACCTGCAGCCCGTTCCTCTTCTTCTCCTTTTGCATCTAACTTCATCCGGTTGTTTGGCATTAAATGTCAAAATCTTACATGGTATCAGAGCGGGTTTTGCCATTGAGAATGTTCGGTAAGAATCTCTAATTTCTACCCTAATCTTTGTTTCCTGCCCTAATCCCCAAAGTTCTGCTCTAACCCTAATTTTGCCATCTGCCCTAATCCCTGGCGTCTGCCCTAATCCCCAAATTTCTGCCCTAATCGCTGCCGTGTGCCCTAATCCCCTACGTTCTACCCTAATGTCCAAATTTCATCCCCAACTTTTTGCCCTAATTCCCAAATTTCTGCCCTAATCTCTGTCGTGTGCTATAATCTCCAACTTTCTGCCCTAATCTCCAACTTTATGATTGCTGTAAGTATGGATCACAACTGGAATTTCAACATCTTTTCGTCCAATTTCCTTTCTCAACTCATCTCACAAAAGCTAAACCATGCCAACTACTTGACATGGAAACATCAAATAGTCCTATTCATCAAGAGTCATCGTCTCTATGAACATCTCAATGGCACTACACCTGCGCCACCTGAGTGGGTCATGCGAGAGGTGAAGAATGCTACAGGGCAAGTTCAAGAAGCCGTTGCAGAAGTCAAACCTGAATATGAGACGTGGATGGCACATGATCAATCTCTTGTTGCCTATATCACCTCCACACTATTAGAGGAAGTTTTGGCGGGCGTTGATGATGATCTTTCAGCACTTGAGTTGTGGAATGTTCTCGCTACCACGTATTCTCAAGTAGCAGAAGCCAGATTTCTACAACTCAAGAGGCAATTTCAGGATATCAAACGCGAAATACGTCCAGTCTTGGAGTACATACATGATTTTCAAAAATGTCAGCGACCAGCTTGCAATCATAGGGCACCCAGTCAGCGACAAGGACAAGGTACAATAGGTTTTGAGTGGATTGGGGTCCGAATTTGATGTTTTGTGTACTGCTTTAGAAGTATTGTCTGTTCTTCCCTCTTTTGAAGATCTGAAAGGGAAATTGATTCAACATGAAGCGAGTTGTGTACAACGACAAGAATTAGTGCATTTTGGCAGTCACAATGTGTTGGTCACTGAAGCCTATGCTTTGCATGGTAGTTGTCCAAGAGTTTGGAACTCACAGGCAGGGATGGGGAAAGGTATACTTTCTACACCTAACACAAATGCACAGACAAATGTACCACAAAGAATACCTACTCATTTCTATTGCAATAAGAAAGGACATGTGAAGTCAGAATGTTGGCATAATCCTAAAAACAAGGGAAAACAGGTCAGCGTGACAATAATGCAGCAGGGTCGACTATATCGAACATTATTGCAGTGTCGAACATTTCTCCTGATGTGCAACAGATTTTAATGACAACTTTGTTTAAAGTCAATCTCAGACAAAATGAGAAAGGACAATGGTATGTGGATTTTGGTGCTGCAGCCCATGTGATTGGTGATACATGTAAGCTTTCTAGTGCTTTCCCTTATTTAGCTAAAGGCTCAGTTGTTACAGGAGATGGTTCCCATCACAAAATATCGCACATTGAAAATGCACACATATCCATGGCTCATTCCTCCATACCTTTAAAGAATGTTCTTGTTGTTCCAAATGTCCAGAAAAATATCATTTCTGTGTCAAAGCTTATTGATGATACTCATCCATCTATTAAGTTTACTCCTTCTATTTATGTCAATGATGCTCGAACCAAAAAGACATTCGCTGAAGGTGTTGCAAAGGAGACATGTACGTCATTGAAGAAAGGTGGCCAAGTTTTGTGTTTCAGATTTATCCTTTCCCAGTCATAGTGAAGTCAATATAACAGAGTATGATAAGCCATTCATTTGGCATGCTCGTCTAGCCCATTGTAGTCAGTCTTCCATTCAAAGTCTTCTTGCAGACAAACTATTACAAAAGTCCAGTCTAAGTCCAGTAAATGAGTCTAGCATGTGCTGAAATTGTCATATTTGTAAGAGCCATGCTCTTCCTTTTTAGTCAATAAATAAGAGAGCTTGGAAGTTATTTGATACCATATATTTTGATGTTTTGGGGGTTTTCTCCTATTTCTTTTTTTTCTGGAGTAGATATTATGTTGTTTTTATTGATTATTATTTTCGTTACACTTGGATTCACTTCATGAAAAACAAATCAAAGGATTTCCGCTTGTTCACCCACTTCTATGCCTTGGTCCAAAACAAATACTCTAGTAATATCGTGCATTTCCAATGTGATGGTGGTGGTGAATTCGCTTCAAATGAATTCACTGAGTATTTACTAAATCATGGGATCACTAGACAGATTTTCTGTCCACACACACCACAACAGAATGACATTGCTGAAAGAAAGCATAGATATATAGTTGAAAGTGCACTAAGTATGATGCGTAACACAGATGTGTCCATGAATTTATAGATTGAAGCTTTTCATACTGCTGTCCATGTCATTAATCGATTGTCATTATCTCTACTTGAGGGAAAATCTCCTTTTTTTATTCTGCATCAAGAACATTGTTAAAGAGTGTTTTTGCAATATTAGAAAGTTGAAGAGTAGTTCTTTAAATATTTTCTTATATTTAGTGGACTGAATCTGTAATTGTTATATTGCTAACCCTAATCTCTTAATATGAGATTAGTGTCACGTGAATGAGTAAGAAAGTGTTTCCTCTCTCTCTCTCTCTCTCTCTCTCTCTCTCTCTCTCTCTCTCTCTCGTCCCCTTCTTCCTCCAATATTCAACATGGTATCAGAGCCACAGACCTAAGGCTGTGTGATCTAGGGTTTCACGCCCAGGGTTCCCTCCTTTTCTCATTTCTCCTCTCTTCCTCCAAACTGGGGTTTCACACATAGGGTTCTTGCTATTTACAAAACAAGCAAGTTGATTGGTTGGTTGGATAGGGGCTAATCACGTTTAACATGTACAAATGTGATTAGCACCCTTGTGTTGCTGTTGCTGTCGTGAAGTTGCTGAAAGCTGCTGCCGTTGAAACATATCACGTCGCTGAAATGGTGAATGAGATCATACCTTGCTGCAAAATCAGATCTAACTCAGGTGCTGCCGTGGAAGATGTTCAGACCGAAGAACGTCAGATTTGCTAGGGCAGTCTGATTTGTTTAGTCGTGTGGTGCCTGGTGGATTCCCATAGGCAAAGGTATATCGTGTTGGCAGGTTCAGTCTTTTTCCTGCATCGCTGAAGTGAGACAAGTTTGAAATTGTATGGAGTAGGCAGATTTCTGTTTTCTCTCTGCATCGTAAAGTGAGACAAGTTTTCTCTGCTATCAAACCTGTGCTTGTTTGCTACCTATTATTGACATCTGAAAGTGCTGCCTGCTATCCACGTCTGAAAACAGTTTGCCAATTTGTTTTGTGTTTGTGTTCAACCTGATCCTTAAGTGGATCTCGTGGAGGTTACTGCTGCTGTAATCAGATTTTTATGTTGACCGTGTGGGGCAGAGTCAATATGCTGCTTGTGGATGTAATTTGACACGAGGAGCAGAATGACCTACAGATCGTGGATATGAAATCTATAAGTTGAGGTCTCATTAGTCGTGGACTGCTGCTAATCGTAAAGTTCTTGCTTGTGTTGCAGTCATCGGCTGAAATTATTTTGTTGAGTTGCTGCCTAAGTTTCTGCCTATGTTGCTGCCTGTTTTAGTGAATTTCTCAGTTGATGATTGGAGCCATAAGTGTGTTCTAAATTCTTCTGTGCTGCCATGCCTTGGTTGAAGTTGACTACTGCACCTTATACATATATATTGTGAGTACAATTCTGGTTGGAATTTTACTATGGCTGATGGTAATGTGTCCGAGGGTTCCAATGACTACAAGATGGCTGGAAATTCCTTCTCATATGCCAACATTACTGTATTAGACTCTTCCCTCTTTGTTGGTGCTCCTACCGATGACCCATATATGATGTGGATGATAGATTATGGCGCCTTCAGGCACTGTTGTAATCATCCACATATTTTTTCATCATCAGTTAGATTCTCTACACCACAACATGTCAGACTGGCTGATGGCCAGCTATCTCCTGTGTTGGGCAGCAGTGATATTTATCTCACATTTAGGCACTATTACACACGTGCTCTATGCTCCGCAGTTTCCTGTTAATTTGTTATACGTTAAGCAGCTGGCTATTGATTTTGTTGCGTGTAGCCAAGGGAGAGAAGACAAGAGAAGAGAACGAGAGAGAGAGTACTTTTTTGTATCCACTAATCTGCCCTAATCTAACGTTAAATGAGAATAGGGTAAAATAACAAATTACAAAAGAAGTCCACAACTAGAACACTAATTTTTAAAGAGTTGTTCTTAAACTTTTAAATATTCAAAAACACCACCTAACACCAATATTATTCAACACTCCCCCTCAAGCTGGAGCATAGATGTTAATCATGTTCAGCTTGTCAGAACATCTAGAAAACTCTGCAATAGGCAAGGCTTTAGTGAAGATATCAGTGGCTTGATCTTCAGAGGCTACATGTATAGTGGAGATGATTCCCTCTTGAACCATATCACGAATATAATGGCAATCTACTTCGATGTGCTTTGTCCTCTCATGAAATACTGGATTATTGGCAATGTAGGTGGCGGCCTTGTTATCACAAAACATCTTCATAGGTGTAGAAGTAGAAATACCAAGACTCTCAAGTAAAGATCTAGACCATGTCATTTCAGCAGCCGTTTGAGCCATAGCACGATATTCAGACTCTGCACTGGGCCTTGAAACAACATTTTGTTTCTTACTTCTCCAAGAGATGAGATTTTCTCCCACAAACACACAAAACCCTGTGGTGGACTTCCTATCATCAACTGAACCTGCATAATCCGCATCGCTATAAGCTTTGACATCAAGAGATGTACCCTTTTTAAAGGAAAGGCCTTTGCTAGGGGAGGATTTCAAATACTTGACAATCAACATAGCTGCATCCCAATGTGATTATCTTGGTTTTTCCATGAATTGGCTTAATTTTTCCACAACAAAACTAATATCTGGCCGAGTTACTGTCACATAGAGAAGCTTACCAATCAACGACCTGTAGGTGTGAGAAGCTATTTCTTCCGAGTCATCATCATATAGATGTATCGGTGGGTTCATAGGAAGAATTGCAGGTTTAGCTCCCAACATCCCTATGTCCTATAACAGATCAAGAACGTACTTCCTTTGTGATAACACAACTCCTTCCTTACTACGAGCAACTTCAATTCCAAGGAAATATCGTAGCTGGCCAAGATCTTTGGTAACAAAGTGTTGTTGTAGAAATTTCTTTGTATGAGCTACGAATGGTCCAACTGAGATCTCTTAAAGTCAGATTTTAACACGACTTATGAGAATTTGTGAAACCAAGTGCGAGGACTTTGTTTTAAGCCATATATAGCTTTCTTAAGCTTGCACACCTTACTACACTCCCCCTGACTTTCAAAGCCAGGAGGCTGTTGCATATACACGGTCTCATCAAGATCCCCATATAAGAAGACATTTTTGACATCCAGCTGATATAAAGACCAATCATAATGTACTGCAACGGATACAATAAGACGTATGGTGCCCATCCTAGCCACAGGAGAAAAAGTCTCAAAGAAATCCACTCCATATGTTTGGGTATAACCTTTTGCTACAAGATGAGCTTTGTAGCGCTCCACTGAGCCATCAGACAGGTACTTGACGGTAAATACCCATTTGGAGCCCACAACATCACAACCAGGTGGAGGATCAACCAATTCCCACGTTCCCCTTTGCATTAGAGTTTCCATCTCATCCTGCATAGCCTGCCGCCACTTAGGATCAAGTAATGCCTGTTGGTGACTGGATGAAATAGAAGTTACTGACAAGGCTGACACAAACTGCTGTAGGTTCCCACCAATACCAGTAGTAGAAACAAACTGAGATATAGGATGAAGAGTACATTGTCTTTTGCCTTTGCGTAAGGCAATCGGTAAGTCCAAAGACATTTCGGAAGCATCCTGAACAAGAGGAGATGTGACATCAGAGATACATCCTGAGAAGCGACTGGTAGACAGTCATGAGCAGAAGCGTGTCGGCGGGTGTATACCAGTGGGGGATCATGGAATCTGTTGACACTGGGGAATGAATCATAAGGAACAGACTGCAGGGGAACCAGTGGGATAGGCAAAGGAATAAATGACGACGTGTCTGATAGTGACGGAGTAAAGTGAAAATAAGGACGTGACTCAAAGAATGTAACATCCGCACTGATGTACTGCTTATGAGTGTGAGAGTCAAAACAGATATAACCCTTTTGGTGTTTTGGATAACCAATGAAAATACATTTAATTGATTGTGCACCAAGTTTGTCTTTATTAGGACCAAGGATGTCACACCCCGACCCTTTTGACACTCAAACATTTCATTTTTTTTTTCTTTTAAACATCAAATATCTAGGTGTGACTACACAACAATTCAAAAAGACGATGAACCAATCAATTCAAAACAATGGGGCGAACTTTCATTAATGCAATCATTTCAGTTCATACAAAATCATATCTATGTGTAACAAAAATGTCCCAAACTGTATAATTGATGCATAACAAAAACAAAACATCAATAAAACCAAAATAAGACGTGCCGACACTACAAAAGACCCAAAACCTCCCCAGTAGGACGTGAGTGAAGCCATCTGATCAACTTGCTGTCCCAAGTCTGCCAAAACCTGAACAGAGAGACAACTGAAGGCTTAGCCTTCACAGTATGACAACAAGCCAACAAATCCCCAAACCCTTTAGGTATGGGCTCAACTATGAGATAAAACACAACTATAAGAGCAAATCGTCATCATGTCGTGACAAGCCATAGTCAAATCATTGACAAGAAGGCCCCTATCATAGCCCACGACATGTAAAGGCCCCTCAATGGCCACAGTAATACAATTTCAAATCACACGCAAAACATGCTAAAACACATAAGTCTCATTCATTTCATTCACATTCACACTCACATTCTTCTCATTTACTTTAACTACGAAGCAATTTACTATTATATTGTGGTAGGGCACATAGTCACATGACTTGTCAAGAAGCCCCTCACATATCCCACAACATGCATAGGCCACAATATCACATTCAATAACCACGTGAAATTCAAAAATAACACATCATTCTCATACACATTACACTCACATCTCAACTAAGGCTCAAATAAGAGAACAAATATCAAACCATCTATCCTCATGTCGTGTCAGAGTACGAGACGTAAAGGCCACTTGATGGCAACATTAACACAACGTCAATCACATGCAAGAGATGCTTAAACATAACACTTGCATTCATATCATTCACATACACATCAGTCATACACATTCAATCATATACATTACATTTTCATTAACTTTATTGAATTATCAATTCCTGCGGGTGCAAACACAGGCACGTGCACACCATGGGCGGCCTACAGTCGAGAGACAACCCCCGTGGTGGCCCATAACAGTATGGATCCATATCATCCGCTGCAGCGGTAGAGCACTCATCCATGGATGTGTGAAGTCCAAGGAGAGATACTCAGCCTTCCCTAGGACACCCAGGTTGGGAAGGAGGGAGCCCATGCTCCAAGCACAACACACAACAGTACCCTGGGGCCTTGCACCGCCTGCGCTCTGACAGGCGAGACCAGTGGCAAGAACGGGACGTCTCCCAAACACATAGCCACATCCCACTGGCCTCTCATCTTTTATTCATTCATTCTTATCATTACAGTTACTCATTCACAAAATGACTGGCTAGCACATGAGGTTAATACACCCTACGAGTGCACTTACACCTCCCAATGCCTCCACACGAGGTCTATACATACAGTAACAGTCATTGCTAGCTGTCATACAGTACGGGTACAACTACCCTCTATTTCACCCATTTGCATCGTTGCCCATGGCAATGCACATGCAACAACATTCACATTCATATCAATAATCACATCAATCCTCACATCAATCACATAAATCACATCTTTGAAAAACTTAGCCAATCCACAAAGAGTAGTCTCGATCTGCGGTTGGCTCGTAGCTGTCCTATGCAATTATCATTCTATGATGCTTTCTAATGCACAATTGGGGTCGAGGAGACACTCGACTCGATACCCCGCCTCATCTGTCCTAAACAGATATCAATTCTAGCATGCACATGCAAATGCGTAACATTTTCAAAACAAATGACTAATAATCTTTCTAACCCATTCGTATCATATAAGCAACATACATGTACTCATTCACAAAGCAGTCAATCAATTAACATCACAACCCTAGGATCCCTTGATCCTAGGAGCACACAATCACACATTTGCCCCAGACAGGGATTTGCCTGGAATGTCGCCATACCTGTGGCGCGCTCACAAAACTCTTCAAGACTCCTCGAGCTTCGAACTCAAGGTCGATGGGACGTGCCCGGGGTACCTGCAAACATAAACAAAGGATAAGATTCCTACTAGATACCTAAACAATTCAAACAAATACAAAACAAAATCCTTGAGGCACGTGTCATCACCTCAAGAGGGTGCCGACGGGTATTGTCGACCTACAAGCCCTCTAATAGGCCACTTCCCAACTTCTAGCCGTGCCAACATATGTCAAAACTCAAAGTCCTCAATCCATCTATCACTCATGCCTTTCTCAAAACTTTCATTTTTCTTAATCAAGACTTCAACCCCAACGGCACATCCAACTTACGTACGCTTTCCCTGTTTAACTCCAAGACGCCCCCGTTCACTAAAACGTGTGCTACAAGCTCACCAAAACCATCCTAAATCCTCCCCACAGCCATACAAACGCTACCATGCTTCCCTATTACTTCAAAAATCAACTCATCATGCTTAAATAATCATTAAACACATGAATCATCGTTTCTCCAACATAACCCTACACTTACCCCAAAAAGCAAAATCACTAACATGCATCCCTAACTATCAATTCTACCTTCTAGCATGCTCAAACAATAATTATGCACGTTCCAAAGAAAAATATATCATAAAATAGGTACAATTTCGCGTTGCTCACCCCAATCTAAGCGTTTAAACTGCTGTAATCCTCCCGGCAGCCACCTCACGAATCCAAGTGGTCCCCAAACGGCTAAAATCCTTCAATGCTGCCACCACCAAGGCCTTCTCTAATCGCTGTTACGAGGGGGAGGAGAAATTCCCAAGCTGAAATCGAATCAAACTGTGATAGTATAGTGAAAATCAGTGAGGGAGAGTGCTCGATTGGAGAAAATGGAAAAACAAGCAGAAAATGGGGAGAGAGTGTGAAGCGTGGACAGAGAGGGAGGTCGAGTAGGGAAGAGAGAGAGAAAAACAGTGGGGACTGATAGGGGAGAGGGTTCTGTCAAGGGGGAAAAAGGCCAGCAGTGAGGGTGAGGGAGCGTGAAGGAGAAAGGGGAAGGAGACGAGAGCGAGCGTGAGCGTGGGCAGAGAGAGGTGCGAGAGAGAGCAGTCGGAAGGGGAAAAGGGGAAACGGGAATGGCAGCAGAAATAACGAGAGAGGAAGAAGATAGGGCAGCAGAGGGGAGCTTACCCACGCTACTGCCGTCGCGCTGCCGCCGCCAGTCCAGCCACCGCCCCTTCTCCTTCTCTGCGCTGGTACGAGAGGCCCCCAGGCGCACGACGAAGGAGAAAGGGAAAGGCAAGGGAGGAGCCCTTGCGTCGGGTTTCCTCACGACAAAGGGGATCGGGTTCGGGTCTGGACCCTGACCCGATCTGACCTGCAAAAAAAACGTCGCTCGTTACAAAGGATGTGAACAAAGCAAGTACACCCAAAGACTTTGGGTGGAAGGGAAAACAGGGGTCTATCTGGATAGAGAACTTGAATGGGAATTTGATTGCCAATAGACGAGGATAAAAGACGGTTAATTAGGTAACATGCAGTAAGTATGGCATCACCCCAAAATTGGACCGCAACACAACTATGTATCATGAGAGTACGAGCCATGTCAAGTAACTGACGATGTTTCCTTTCGACAATACCATTTTGTTGAGAAGTGTGGGGGCAAGTGAATTGAGGGCATATTCCATATTTGTTGTAAAATTGTAGCAAGGTATTGGATTTGAACTCACAAACATTATCAGAGCGAATGTTTTTGACAATGGAATCAAACTGAGTCTTTATTTCAATAATGAAATTTTGAAGAATACAAATAACTTCAGACCTCTCTTTTAACAAGAACACCCAACTAAGACGAGAAAAATCATCAACAATAACAAGGTAATACCTAAATTTGGCCCGGCTTACAACCCAGCTAAGCCCCCAAACATCAACATGAATAAGATAAAAAACTGCATGACTCGACGGACTACTGCTGGAAGGAAAACTACTTCTAGTGTGTTTGCCCAATTGACAGGCTTCACACTGGAATTACTCAGACACAAAAATATTAGGGAGAACACCACGAAGCTTGGATAATGAAGGATGACCTAGTCGGAGATGCCACTGATATGGGGTAGGCTTAGATAGAGCCATAGATGCTAGGCCCTCCACTGGTTCCGATAGTAGGTAACCTCCCTTGTGCTCATGGCCGCCACCAATCGTCTTCCCATTTTGCAAGTCCTGAAAAACACATGAACCAGGATCAAATATGGCTCGACAACGCAAATCTTTCGTCAAATGAGTAACAAATAGAAGATTAGCAGGAAACTCTGGAGCATATAAAACATGGGAAAGAATGATAGAACCAGGAAGTTTAACATCCCCAATTTCCATAATAGGAGAAAGCTTTCGTTGGCAAGCCTAACATGTTGAGGCTGTGGAAAACGATGCAATGAAGTAAATACGTGAGGCTGACTGCAAAAGTGTTTCGAAGCCCCAGAATCAATAATCCACATAGTACCTGGTTCATGGGAAGTACTACCAACAGATAAAGAGGAATCCACCATGACCGAGGAGGCAGCTGTAGACATTGTGGGAGGAAGAGATCGTTGAGCCATAAGCTGATCATACTCTACCTTACTCATAGTCACTGTAGAGTTCTCAGAATTCGTCGAGGAAGGAGTCTCTCCAAGTGGTGTAGCAGCTCGGGCAGACCCTACAGGAATCTGAGAAGAGAAGGTCCCTCTGCCCCCTGAAGTATCCCCTACCATGGGAAGTAGAAGCCGGTCTACCATGTTTGTCCCAACATCTATCTTCCAAATGTCCCAATTTTCCATAGAATGTACATTGAAATCTTCCTCTGCCTCCCTACACCACGACCTGAGCCTCTTCCCCTAGTGGCTTGTCCACGCCCTCCAGACACAGCTAAGGCTGCAAAAGGAGACTCACTCTGGGGCTGAGAGAGAGATACATCCAATCTACTGAGTCTATGATATGCCTCAGCAAGATCTGAAATTTTTGCTCCAGTAAGCATCTGAACTTTTGCTACCTCATACTTAGGGGACAAACCAGCCAAGAACTTGGCCACCATAGTCTGCTCAAAATGTGTCTTGTAACATGCCTAGCATGGAGGTCTAAGAGCCTTCAATCGTTCATACGCAGCTTTAACTAAAGCAAAGTATTGAGATAGTTCCAATTCACCTTGCTGCAGTTTAAGTAACTTTTCCTCAACTTGTAAAATTTTTGAGACAATCTTGTTATGAGAATAAGTTTGTCTCAAGAACGTCCACATATGTTTGGCAGTCGTATAGTAGGCGAGAGTAAGAGCTATATCCGTTTGCACACTGTTCATGATCCATGACATAACAATACTATTATCTTCTTTCCATGTGGTATATTTCACAGTTTTAACACTCGGTTCATCTTCTTCAATGATGTGATCTTTCCGATGTCCAACTACAAACATCATAAACATTCGTGACCAGATTTCATAGTTATGACCATCTAATTTCACAGTAGAACCATAGAAGAAAGGATTCCCAACCACTTTATATTCAGTATGAGACTCAATCATAGGACTGTCTCCCATATTAGACTGCTGTCCAAGCTCCAATGTGACACCCCAAAAAAAAACAGCCAGCACTAATATATGCAGCAGGGCAGAACTCTTATATGCAGTAGGAAGATACTATGCTTTACGCAGACAACACTAATATATGCAGCAGGAAGAGAGGTATATGCAGCAGGAAGAGACTAGAACGTATGCAGATGATAAGGAGTTTTCTGCAAAAAAAAAAAAAAACCCTTTATAACATCTAGGGCAGATCCACGGCTGACAGAAAACTGGTCATTGCACATAACTTTCCATGCTCTGTTTACACCCACAATTAATTCACGACAGACTTATCAGACCTTCCATTCCCATTCACGATGAATTAAAAAAATTGCCAGATTTCAACAAGAAATGACCAGAGACAACGAAGAAACCTTCTGCAACTTGAAGAAAACACCTGCTACATCCATCAGACACAAGGAGACACCTGCGACATCCAGCAGACACCAGCGACTTCCATTCAACAAGCAGTGACCAGAAACTCCGAAGAAAACTTCTGCCACGTGAGGGAGACACCTGCGACTTCCATCCAGCTTGAAGAATGTTTAACCAATCTTCATCCACGTCCACTTCAACAAGGCATCGATCTAGGGTTTTTAATCTTTTGCTTGAAAAAACCCTAGATCGAGCCTAACATGTACGTTCAAATTGTCTAGCCCTCAAAACTCTCCATGAGAACAGAAGAAGGGGAAGAGGAAGAGGATGATCACGGTGAGAAAGGATGATGACGAGAGATAGGTTTCAATCCCAAGAAAGGTTGGGCTTTGATACCATGTTGCGTGTAGCCAAGAGAGAGAAGAGAAGAGAAGAGAACAAGAGAGAGAGAGAGAGAGAGAGTACTTTTTCGTATCCACTAATCTGCCCTAATCTCACGTTAAATGAGAATAGGGTAAAATAACAAATTACAAAAGAAGTCCACAACTAGAACACTAATTTTTAAAGAGTTGTTCCTAAACTTTAAAATATTCAAAAACACCACCTAACACCAATATTATTCAACAGTTTTAAAGTGTAGAGTCATTTTTTACCCTGGTTCATGTTCTTTAGAGGACTTACTAACTGGGAAGATGATTGGTGGCGGCCATGAACGTGAGGGTCTCTATTTCCCCTCTGTCCCAGTAAATGTTGCTGCATTTTCATTCTCCTCGAAGCCTTCTCCTTTTCAGTGGCATCTCAGTCTGGGTCATCCTTCAGTGTCCAAACTTCGTCGCATGCTTCCAGGTATTACTGTATTAGAGTCCTTCTTATGTGATGCTTGCCAGTTAGGCAAACATACACGGAGTAGCTTTCCTTTGAGTCAAGAACCATCTAGTCAAAGTCCATTTGATCTCCTTCATGTGGATGTGTGGGGTTCTAGTCGGGTTCCTTTTCACTCGCGTTTTCGGTATTATCTTGTTTTGGTTGATGATTTTACTCGAGTCAGTTGGGTATTCTTGTTACGGGAAAGATCTGAAGTTATATGTATTCTTCTTAAATTTGTCAAGAAAATAAAAACTCAGTTTGGTTTCATTGTCAAAAATATTTGCACTGATAATGCTCTTGAATTCAAATCTTCCGCTCTACTTTAGTTTTATGCCAATTATGGAATTCGGCCTCAATATACTTGTTCACATACATCCCAACAAAATGGTGTTGCCGAACACAAACATCGGCAACTCCTAAATGTGGACCGTACCCTCATGCTGCATTCCCACATGCCTGCCTACTTTTGGGGGGATGCTATTCTTACTGCATGTTTTCTTATTAACAGATTACCCTTGTTAGCCATCTGCCTACTTTTGGGGGGATGCTATTCTTACTGCATGTTTTCTTATTAACAGTATACCCTCGTCAGCCATCCAAGAACGTATTCCCATTCAACTTTTATATCCAAATCAACCACTATTTCATATACCTCCCAAAGTATTTGGATGCACTTGCTTTGCACACATCCTAGGCCCAGACAAAAACAAACTTGCTGCCCAAGCCATCAAATGTGTATTTATTGGATACTCTGCCAATCAAAAAGGATATAAGTGCTTTGATCCTCAGACCAAGAAAGAGATTATCAGTGCGGATGTTACATTCTTTGAATCTCGTCCTTATTTTTCCCCTTTGAGTCTTCCTCTGTCTGAGATGCCTATATTTGTTCCTCTTCCTATTCCACCAGTGTCACTTGAGTCATTCCCGCCATCTCAACCTATGTCACATGAACGTTTTCTTGATCCTCCATTGGTTTATACTTGTCGTCTTGGTCCCTCTCCCAACCGCCCACCAACGTCTTCTCAAGAGTTAAGCTCCACTGATCAGACTGATTCATGTTTAAATGATGAACACTATGCAGATGATCTCTCTATTGCTATTCGTAAGGGAAAGCAACAGTGCACACACTACACCCGATTTCTAATTCTGTCTCTACTGACCATTTGAATACAAGTTTGGTGCAGTTTGATCGAGCTCTATCTAGTCACATGATCCTTTCTTCTCACCATCAAGCCCTATTAGATTCACAGATGGCGGCATGCCATGCAGGAGGAAATGGATGCTCTTATCTCTTGAGAGACTTGGGAATTGGTGGATCCACCGAAGCACTGTCATGTGGTTGGCTCCAAGTGGGTGCTCACCATCAAGTATCATTCTGATGGTTCAGTTGAACGGTTCAAGGTATGTCTTGTCGCTAAAGGGTATACACAGACTTATGGTGTCAATTTCTTTGAGACTTTTTCACCCGTGGCTCGATTGGGCTCTGTTCGACTTATTATATCTCTTGTTGTCCAGCGACAAAGGCCTTTATTTCAGCTGCATGTGAAAAATGTTTTTCTATATGGAGATTTTTCTGAAACTGTCTATATACAACAACCACCTGGTTTGAGCGATAGGGGGAGTGTTCCAAGGTATGCAAATTAAAGAAGACTATTTATGGGCTTAAACAGAGTCCTCGTGCGTGGTTTCATAAGCTATCTGAGGTCTTATCTAAATGTGTCTTTCGTCGATCTCAACTTGATCACTCATTGTTTATCAAGCAACGTACATCTGGTATGGTGATATTGATTGTTTACGTTGATGATATTGTTCTCACTGGGGAAAGTGATCAAGAGATAGCTCTGACAAAGGAGTTTCTTCAAAAACACTTTGTCACAAAAGACCTTGGACAACTCCATTATTTCCTTGGTATTGAGGTACCGTAGTAGTAAAGGAGTTGTAGTATCTCAGAAAAAATATGCTCTGGATCTTCTGCAGGAAACAAGTTTATTGGGGGCTAAACCTGCCACTCTTCCCATGAACCCTCGCATTCCCCTACATGATGATGAATCAGAACCTTTTGACTCTAAATCTTACAACTCTCTGATAGGAAAACTGCTATATTTAACTGTCACTCGCCCTGACATTAGCTTCGCTGTGAATAAACTAAGTCAATTCATGGAGAAACCTAGGAAAGTTCATTGGGACGCTACTCTAATGGTTGTCAGATACCTGAAATCAGCCCCATGAAAGGTGTTATGGTTCAAAAAGGCAGAAGGTGTTGACATTGAGGCATATAGTGATGCTGATTATGCTGGATCTGTAGATGACAAAAAGTCTACTACAGGTTTTTGTGTCTTTGTGAGAGGTAATCTTATATCTAGTGCTGAGTTGGAATATAGAGCTATGGCTCAAACTGCAGCTGAATTTTCATGGGTTAGATCATTACTTCTAGAGTTGGGTGTTTCAGTGAATCTTCCAATGAAGATGCATTGTGACAACAAGGCGGCTATCTATATTGCTAATAATCCTGTCTTTCATGAGAGGACAAAACATATTGAAGTGGATTGCCACTATGTGCGGGATTTAGTTCAAGAAGGAATTATTAGCACTATTCAATATTCATGTCTCCTTTGAAGAACATGCAACTGATATGTTCACCAAGGCTCTTCCCATAGGTGATTTCCTGAGAGGTTGTAACAAGCTGAGCATGATTGATATCTATGCTCCAGCTTGAGGGGGAGTGTTAAAGAGTGTTTCTGTCACACCCCGACCTTTTGACACTCAAACATTTTTTTTTTTGTTTTAAACCTAAAGCATCGAGGTGCGACTACACAACAGTTCAGAAAGACAAAGAGCCAAGCAATACAAAATAATGGGGCGACTTTCATTGATATAAGCATTTCAATTCATACAAAACACATTTCTATACATGACAAAATGCCCCAAAATCTTAAC
>JAANDH010001074.1:0-91501 GCA_011799765.1 Nymphaea thermarum
TGTAACGTGGAAAACCCTCAACACGAGGGAGAAAAAACCACGAATGAGGAGGAGTCGGTGCTCACCAGCAACCAGACTTTCTCTCTCTTGATTATTTCATTTTCTTCAGAAATTAGGGTTACACAGATATAAGTATGCCCTAACAAGGCATACTGGATCAGGTCCAGACCCGGACCCATACACAAAGATCCGTCAACAGTTATTTTTGTCAATTTCACTGTAACTAAAAGTTTATCAGTTTGTCCTCTAAAATAATACGAAAAATATGCTTATCTTTGTGAAAATGCCTATATGTCTCGTGATAAATTTTTTAGCAATTATCATTAATAAAAAAAATAAATTTGTATGGCTAATTTAAAGATTAAAAAACTAAGATTAAACATGTATTGATGCTATGGTTATAATTAAAGAAGTCGATATAAACTACTGAATGTGAATTTGTTTGGCATTGAGGGTATTATGGCCATTTAATCTCATTAACCCAGCTCAAATCAGTATTAAGACTATTAACTGTAGGTTGAATTGATGAAAGGTCTAGTTTTGACTAATGAGTGCGAACCTTAACTGTGTTTTTAACAACATTGAAAGGTCAGGTGTGCCTCTGATTGTTGCCAAAATTTAGATGTAATTTTGACAATTTCCTATTAAATATTTACTCCACTAGAGATTGTCTAGATGCATGCAAAAGATTTGTCTCTTTGTCAATATAATACATTTATCTCTTTGTCAATATAATATGTTGTTGCATGCTATAACTACACATTCTGAGGTAGTTGTGACACTGAGGAGACTATATGCTTCCTTTGTTGGGCAGATTTTTTAGACTCGAGTTATTTTATATTTTTATTTAATGATTCCACAGCACGTACATGTTATATCTTTACAAAGTGTCAAGAGCAAGATGTTTCTTTTGTTGTTTTCTTTAATATTAATGAAGCTGTATTGATATTTGATCATTACTGGGAGTTATTTGTGTTTCTATCAGTTTATTGTTGGTGCATGCTGCTTGCATGTTAATACTGTCACAAATATTACTTTTCTTTGGAAGGTTAGCTTCAGTTTGCCAAAGCTGGATGTGAAGTTCACGCATCGGACTCAGTCACTTACTCTGGAGAATAACATAATGGGCATTCAACTACGGAGCAACAAATCACAGATTGTAGAGGATGTGGACGAGTCCACCACACACCTTGATGTCCAAATGGATTTTAGTGAAATTCATGTACTTAAAAGTGTCCCCTTGTCCTTTAATTGCAAGTCAGTTTTCATGCTAAGCACGTTCTGTTTCAGCCGTTTGTTTGACTTATTGATTTTTTTTTTCCCAGCTTTTGAGAGAAGAGAGCATGTCTGTGCTGGAAATTCTAAAGGTTGTGGTTACATCATCTATTGATGTCCCTATGCAAGTAAGCTCCTGAAAACACTTCATGTTTTTTGGAGAAAGTAAGGGTGTTTTATCTGAGTATTGAGCATCAATGGTATAGGATTAATCATGTTCTCTTACAGGAAGATTTTACATTTTTCACACACACACACACACACACACACACACACACACACACACACACACACACACACACACACACACACATATATATATATATATATATATATATATATATATATATATATATATATATATATATATATATATATATGTGTGTGTGTGTGTGTGTGTGTGTCTGTATGTGATTGGATATACATTTGCTGTATCCCATACCCAACTCTTATGCAATTGCAATATAGTACCATATACTGTGCCTGTATGACATATGCGCACATATTTTTTGCCTGTTATGCACAAGGAGATTGAAGATGTCTCTATCTTCCTTTTTCAATAATTTTGCATTGTTGAATGACGACCCTTCTAGAGGCCAAAGCTGAACTTGGTGATAATCTAATAACCTCAACTATTATATCATTATGATTGTTCTGGATTCAATAATATGTTGGTAGGAGGATGCATACTGAAAAATGATTATGTGTCCTTCACTACAAAGAGGCATTGGCTCGTCCATGATACATATAACATAACATTTGTTTTTGTGGTGTATAAAGTCATAAAATTTCAGGTGCCTTATGTGTTTCGTGCTTGATATTTTTGTATGTTTCAATCACACTAATTCTGTTGCATGGAGCACAGGTGCAACTGCAAATATACGTCTACAATTTTGTATTTGTATCCCCACGAACATATGCATGCTTGTTCAGTCTTCAATATTTCTACACTGAATAATCTTTTGCATGAATTAACTTGGCTTGGGTTGCAATATTTTTCAGATGCATGAGGCTTCATATGATTTATTTTGCTGACCCTGGTTTGGCTTTCAGCTAACTGCACCGATCAGGGCTGAAGTTGATGTCAAGCTCGGAGGAACTCAATGCAATATACTTTTAAGTCGCTTGCAGCCATGGATACATCTTTATGCCTCAAATAGAACAAAGAAAATGGTCCTTCATAAAAAAGATTCAGAGGGTGGAAAATTTCAAAAAACGGATGCAAAAGCTATGATGTGGACATGTACTGTCTCTGCTCCAGAGATGACTATTGTGTTGTACAGCTTCAAGGGTTTACCTCTATATCATGTATGTTTTGAACTAATATCTTTCTTGATAAAGTGCGGATTATTGGTTTACACACATGCACAGCCAGAACATTTGACTTGATAGGCAGCCAATTCATGAATATTTGAAAATAACATATTGGAGTTCATCAAAAAATTTCTGTGGATTTCTCTTTTTCTTCTTGTTTGATTTAGATTTTGTGGAATGTATAGAGAACCTTTCCCATGCTGAAGCATGCATTTTCTTTTTAGTAATGAGTTGAGATTGGAAAGATGAAGTTCATGTGGACTTGCAGACTATTACGAGATAAGCAAGTAGCTTTTACATTAGCAGACTGATACGAGATAAGTAGTTTTAACTTTTAAGTAGAGAGGTTTCTCCAGAAGGCTGAGGTAGAATACTTTACAGATGAGCATAGATAGAATACTTCATAGTTCATAGATGAGCAAAAATTAGATCCTCCGTTCTTTCATATTATTACATTTATTTTCTGTTACTAAAAAAATTCAAAATTTTGAAAATGTTAAACATCTAACTAGAAAGTCATGGTTTGAGTAGACAATGTTGACTTTTGTCTCTAACTTGGCTACATGCATGTACACAGAGAGAACTGCTTTGAACGCTTGTTTGGTATTTTTGAGAACATGAAAGCGATTCTGTAGTTTGACTTGGAACCAGTGGCAGTGACTATAAGATCTTAGGCTTCTTAGTTGTCTGAGCTGAGATAAGTATCTAAGCATTATTTTTCGTATATAACCAGGTTTCTTTTATTTTACATGCTTCTTTGAATATTAGCTGCACTTAAACTTGTAATGCCACTCATATTGCAGAGTTGAATGCTTGTTTATGTGCACAATTGCTGATGTTTGCTATTATGGTTTTCTGTATGTCTGATCTCTCTCACACATATTGTCTTGACTTGTCTTACAGTTGGTTTTCAATGACAATGCAGGGTTGCTCACAATCATCACATATCTTCGCAAATAATATAGCTACTACAGGAACTCCATTGCATATGGAACTTGGTGAAATACATCTCCATATGGCAGATGAGTACCAGGAGTCTCTGAAGGAAAACTTATTTGGTATGGAAGCAAATTCTGGTTCTTTGATGCATATCGCAAAGGTCAGCATAGATTTAGGACCTAAGGACATGGAATCACATGAAGCCCATGACCCAAGTCGGCGCAAATTAGTATTTTCAGTTGATATAACTGGTATGGGTGTAGACTTTAATTTCCAGAGAATTGAGCCAATTGTATCAACAGCATTGTCTTTGAAAGCAATCCTAAAGAGTCTGTCTGTGATGGGCAAGACAACGACAACCAACAAGACAAGTCACATAAAAAAATCATCAACAAAAGGGGCTCGTCTGCTAAAACTTAACCTTGAAAGGTGCTCGATAAGGTTTTGTGGTGACATTGGAGTGGAAAATACTGTAGTATCTGACCCTAAACGTGTCAATTATGGATCACAGGGTGGCACAGTCATTATTAGTGTTTCTGCTGATGGTACACCACGCACGGCCAGGATAACATCCATGTTATCTGATGAAAGAAAGCAACCTAAATATGTTATGTGTCTTGACATTTTCCATTTAAGTCTCTGCCTGAACAAAGACAAGCGATCCACACACATGGATTTAGAACGAGCTAAATCTGTCTATGAGGCGTGTTCTGATGAAAACACAGGTAATCTGAAAGTGACATTGTTGGACATGCAGAATGCTAAGTTTGTCCACCGCCCTAATGGCCTTGATGAGATGTCTGTTTGTTCCCTTTTCAGTGCAACAGACATAAAAATTAGATGGGAGCCTGACATGCATTTATCTCTATATGAACTTTTGTTGCGCTTGAGGTTGCTGTTGCAGAAACAAAGTCATGAAGGTTGTTCTGAGAACTTGAATCTGCACTCTCACAAACAGGTAGCAGTGCAAGAGGCTATTGATGATTCCTCGTCTACGAAAAAACGGAAGAAAAAGGAACTTGTCCTTGCTGTTGATGTAGAGGTCTTAACAGTATCTGCAGAACTTGCAGATGGTGTGGAGGCAGTAATCCAGGTTCAGTCAATTTTCTCAGAAAATGCCAAGATCGGGGTACTTCTTGAGGATCTTAGACTTATCATTAATGATGCAAGAGTGCTTAGAAGCAGCAGAATGCAGATTTCTCGTATCCCCAGTGTGCCTGTTATAAGCAGCTCATCTGACAATAAGTCCTCATCACTTACCACATGGGACTGGATTGTTCAAGGACTTGATGTCCATATATGCATGGCTTATCGCCTACAATTACGTGCCATTGAGGATGCTGTTGAAGATATGTGGCGAGGATTAAAACTTGTTATGGCTTCTAAAGCTGATTTGCTTTTGCCATCAAAGAAAGAAGGTCCAAAGCAGGTTAAGCAGAAGTCTTCAAAGTTTGGTTGTTTAAAATTCAGTATACGTAAGGTTACTGCTGATATTGAGGAAGAGCCAATGCAAGGATGGCTAGATGAACATTACCAGCTGATGAAGAAGGAAGTTTGTGAATTAGCTATTCGGTTGAAATTTCTGGAGGACATTGTATCCGGAGGCTTTCAGATTTCTGGAAATATTGAGGGAGGTGAATCAGTTTCTGAAAAAAAAATTTGCCATAATGGAATTGAAATTGATCCTCATGATACGTCAGCTGTTAAAAAATTGGAAGAAGACATCCACAAGCAGGCATTCCGTTCCTATTACCAAGCATGTCGGAACATGGTTATCTCCGAAGGATCTGGTGCTTGCAGAGAAGGTTTCCAGGCTGGGTTTAAGCCTAGTACGGCTAGAGCTTCTCTTTTATCTCTTCATGCTACAGACTTGGAGCTAAGCTTAACAAAAATTGAAGGTGGCAGAAATGGAATGATTGAATTCATTAGGAGCATGGACTCAGTTTGCATGGAGTCTGAGATACCTTTCTCCAGGTTGTATGGATCAAAGATTTCCGTCAACATTGGTTCTCTTGCTGCCCAGCTGAGAAATTTTTCTTATCCACTGTTTTCTGGTATTGCTGGTCAGTGTGAAGGACGCATTGTGTTTGCACAGCAGGTTAGCTACAACACATATTTATTTGCTTTGGCCAGCCTGCTTTAGTTTATACTTTATATGTTGCTTCTGTATGTGTCTGCTTGTGTATCTCTCTCTCTGTGTGTGTGTGTGTGTGTGTGAGAGAGAGAGAGAGAGAGAGAGAGAGAGAGAGAGAGAGAGGCTGCACGTGAAACCTCTGTCCTGGTCTGTTCATTTTCTTTCTTCTCATCTTCTGATTGAAAATTTTTCAGAAATGCTAGAACTCAGAGCCTCAGTCCACGTCTTGGGTACTATTAATATATTCAGATAATTTATTGCTTCTTTATTTGATATGTCAAATGCAGGCGACTTGTTTCCAGCCACAAATTCAACAAGATGTTTTCATTGGTAGATGGAGAAGGGTGTCTATGTTGAGATCGGCAAGTGGCACAACACCACCAATGAAAACATACTCTGATTTACCCCTTCGTTTTCAGATGGCGGAAGTGTCCTTTGGGGTGGGTTTTGAACCTGTTTTTGCTGATATAAGCTATGCTTTCACAGTAGCGCTTCGTAGGGCAAACCTGAGTGTTAGGCATCGTGATTCAAGTACAGTTCTTGATTCTTCCAAAATTGGAACCTCTTCTTTGCCTGACCCCCCTAAAAAGGAACGCAGTTTACCATGGTGGGATGATGTAAGATTCTATGTTCATGGAAAGATTGGGCTCTACTGTACAAGGCTAACCTGGAATATTTTAGCAACCACAGATCCATACGAGAAGCTTGACAAACTTCAAATTGTTTCTGATGACATGGACATTCAGCAGTCAGATGGACTAGTTCTTTTTTCAACAAAGAACTTCCGAATATATGTTAGCAGTTTGGAGAAACTGGTTAACAACTGCAACGTTAAACTACCTGTTGATGCATCTAAAGCCTTTCTTTATTCCCCTGGTTTCTCTCTTGAAGTTAAGATGGAATGGGAATGCGAATCAGGTACACCTCTTAATCATTATCTGCATGCACTCCCAAGTGAAGGTCAACCTCGTCCAAAGGTTTTTGATCCATTTCGTTCTACATCCTTGTCCCTACGTTGGAACTTTTTTCTCAAACCATCTGCTACATCTGGGGAAGTATCTTCATCCTCATCAACATTGGATCCATCAGTCCTCGTCGTTCCATCATGTCAATATGCTTCAAGTGCATCAGCAATAAAAGAGGAGCCTGCCTTCTCTGACTCTCCTTGTATGTATATGGGAGCACATGATTTAGTTTGGGTGTTTAGATGGTGGAACTTGGTATATAATCCTCCTCACAAGTTGCGGTCTTTCTCTCGATGGCCACGTTTTGGTGTGCCACGTGTGGCAAGATCAGGTAATTTGTCACTGGACAAAGTAATGACAGAATTCATGCTTCGGCTTGATGCAACGCCTGTTTCCATTAAACATGTGTCTCTAGCTGACAATGATCCTGCTAGTGGGTTGACTTTTAGGGTGACTAAGTTAAAGTATGAACTTTGTTATAGTCGTGGTAAGCAGGTATACACCTTTGACTGCAAGCGTGACACCTTGGACCTGGTCTACCAGGGTCTTGATCTGCACGTGTTGAAGGTTGATCTGAACAAGATCAATTGCTCATGTGCTGTGCATGGCATCTCAAAAATGAAGAGAATTCAGCAGGTTACTTCAACCGAATTACCTCGTGATGACTGCTTTGACAATGTTGGACATTGCACCAAGAGATATAAGGATGATGGATTCCTTTTATCTTCTGATTATTTCACAATTAGGAGGCAGGCACCAAAGGCTGATCCTGCCAGGCTATTAGCTTGGCAAGAAGCTGGAAGGAAGAGCCTCGAGACAACATATGTTAGATCTGAGTTTGAGAACAGCAGTGAGAGTGATCATACAAGGTCTGATCCCAGTGATGATGATGGATTTAATGTAGTAATAGCCGACAATTGCCAGCGTGTGTTTGTCTATGGTCTTAAACTTCTTTGGACTATCGAGAACAGGGATGCTGTTTGGTCATGGGCTGGAGAAATATCTAGAGCTTTTGAACCTCCCAAACCTTCTGCATCACGACAATATGCACAAAGAAAATTAATTGAAAAGCAGCAGGCCCAGGGTGGGACAGAGGTGTCTGCCGATGATTCCTCTAAACCTTCTCCACCTCCTAAAATTAAGGGCACAAACGGATCTTCTCCACTGCATGGGGATGTATCATCATCTTCATCACTTTCAGTCCCATCGCCTTCTATGAGAACAGAATGCTTAACTTCGGGTGCAGCTGGTAGGTCTCTTCCTTCTTCGCTGTAATTTTTTGTATAACGTGCCAATATGCAAATTATTGAAAGATCTTTGTTCTCTCTGTGTGCATTTAACACCTTGTTGACCATTTTCGGAACAAAAAAATATTCTTTGCGAGATGTGCCATTCATTTTCCCTTTTCTATTTATGCTGATAATTTCCATTAAGAAAGATTTTCCTCCTACCATCTGATGGACTTTGTGACTTGGTTGTGGTAAACTTCTCTAAGATGTTCTTGTTAATGATTAACCAGCAAAGCATGGAAGCACAGATGATGCTGAAGAGGAAGGAACACGTCATTTCATGGTGAATGTCATTCAACCTCAGTTTAATCTTCATTCTGAAGACGCTAATGTAAGTTGTGCTGCTTTGGTACTTCTCTTGTTGGTTTTCATTAGTTTTCTTGTTGAAGTTCAAGAAATCTTCTTTTAGTAAATTGTCTTTTGTTATCGTTTACATAATCAAGCTTTCTTGCTATATTCTTCATCTCTTCTTGTCATTATTTTGATTGCAGTGTAAAAGTTATTTATATTGTTTTTGAAAGAAAAGGAGAGATACAAAGAACCAGCACATATGCATTGTTTTTGAAATTTATTTCATACTGTTCAACACGTGCATACAAGATCTAGTGCTCAGTGGGTACCTGTTCCATGCCCAAAATAATTAAAAGAGCCATTCAGTAGTTAGGTGGCCATGCTCACAAGGGCCTAGTTGAAGCATAATCATCCATGTCATTATCAGCAAAGTTTTTTCAGGAGTTATTTACAGGATCTGGTCTTTCTAAGGAAAATAATGACAAAACATTGGATGTTTTAAAACTTGAAAAATGTAATGAACAAAAAGAAAAGTTATGAGGTTAAAAAAGGCAAAGTTAATGTGGTTAAAAATGATGAAAAAAGTGAATTATTTAAAGCATAAAAGGAACAAAAAGAAATCACATGTTCCAATTTACGAAATGATGAAAAAGGAAGCTTTTCCAAGTCTTGAGAAAATATTGTAAATGTCTTGGGGTAATCACATTATTTTTTATTGTTTGGTGACATCTTGACAATATCGGGATAGTGCTGATATTATTAGCTAGCTTCAGAATGTTGGTAATATTGGGTTTTTTTCAATGTATGGAGAGTGTGGAAAGGATATTGGTGTCTAGTCCAGACTGAAAAGCTTTTTCATGATATATATATATATATATATATATATATATATATATATATATATATATATATATATATATATATATATATATATAGAGAGAGAGAGAGAGAGAGAGAGAGAGAGAGAGAGAGAGAGAGAGGAATTCTATGCTGCCGGCTGAAAATTAAAAATCCATAGCTAAAAACATCATAAATCATTGCTAAAAACGCCATGAACTGTTGTTGGCTTGCTGCATCATAAACCATCCCTACCTAAGTCACATGGGTACTTATGTAAGGTCCATCTACCCATGTTGCCGTACCCATACCTAAAGTGGGTACTTAGATACACTTGAGTACTTTTTAGCTCGAAGCTGATCCAAACTATTTAATTTTACTTGATTTAAATTTTTCTTACTCAGTTTTCATTTTATTGTTTTAGAGTTATTGTTCATGAACATATAATGTTTTTATTTATATCACTTATTTAAATGTTGCTTGCATTTTGATTTTTTGTGTTACTTTGTGCATATACATATTACATATATATATATATCCTGCCGTATCTCTGTACCCACATTTTCGAAAGTTACCATGTCCATACACTCCATACCCATACCCGAATCGTACCCATACCCATGTGACTTAGGTCACTAGTGCTCATGTGATGACTGTTTTTAGTGACCCATTTTTGTTCAATAGTTAGCTACTTGGCAAGATCTTATAGATGACACAGAAATCCCCTATACATACATATACATGTATATGTATGTATATTTATATTCATATGTATATGTATGTATGTATGCATGCATGCATGCATGTATGTTTTAATAATGTACGTGTGCATATATATAATGTAATATGGTTGCAGTAGAAAGAAGTTGGGTTACTATTCCCATCCTAATGATTATGATATATATGAGTGTGTCTATTTGTATCATGTACAACAGAAAACATGGTTGCATTTGACTTCACTATACTGCATAGAAAAAGCCACATGTCTTTCACATGCTCATATTCTTTCCCTCTGTTGAGCACTATAGCTAGCTGATGGCTCAAAGTTGGAGGAAGATCTATCTGATGCCCTGAACAAGAGATGCTGCTCTCTGTATTTGAGATGAGAAACTTTCTGAAGGAAAGAAAGAAGATATAGTTACATAGTCAAGGAGGTGTGGATCTTCTGGTCCTATTCGCCTTGTTGCATCGGCATGTTTGTAGGTGCTTTTGAAGTCAGCTTTTCACAATGTGTCAAGATTTCATGATTTCTTTACAAATTTTTGATTGTTAAGCTAGGGATGCTGCAAGGTGTTTCTCAACATGTGATTCCTTGGTTATAAATTGAGACTGTCAGTGGTGTGGGTCCTCTGAAATTCTGAATACAATTTTAATGATGGAAAAGGGAAGATTGGGTGAAGAAAATTGTTAATTTATCCATTGATGTACTCGTTGTATGTCTTGGTATTAAGTATCTGTCAAGCTTCTGACCATATCTTTGTTACAGTTCGAGGCATCGGCCTTGACTGCATACTCTGACCACTTGGTTTGGCCCGATCATGTTCTTTATATTGGAGTGGTCTTTATTTTGCATGTCACCTATTGAATTATTTTGTAGTGAATGATAAAGCATATGGAGCCACATACGTTTCTCAGTCTTTTGTAGTTTTTTCCTTTTGCTTATTGTCTTGCTTGCTTTTCTAGGTTTATATTAGCTGTTACTGCGCTTCTTCTATAAGCAGCTCAATTTTACAGTGGCAGCTTGCAACTTTTCCAGGGTAGATTCCTACTTGCTGCTGCTAGTGGTCGTGTCCTGGCTCGTTCATTCCACTCGGTCCTGCATGTGGGGTATGAGATGATCGAACATGCACTTGGTGCTGGAGGCGTGCAGATTCCTGAGGCTGAACCTGAAATGACATGGAAGCGTGCAGAGTTCTCTGCAATGCTGGAGCATGTGCAAGCACATGTAGCACCTACAGATGTGGATCCTGGTGCTGGATTACAGTGGCTGCCAAAAATTCCCAGAAGCTCTCCAAAAGTGAAGCGCACTGGTGCTCTCTTGGAAAGGGTTTTTATGCCTTGTACTATGTACTTCCGCTACAGTAGACATAAAGGTGGAACTACTGACCTGAAGGTGCGACCTTTTGCTGTGGAATAATTTTGTGTATATATGTTCATAATTATCAGCTGATCCCATTGCATGATGCTTCACTTTGTTTGTGTACTTTTAGTTTTTTTTTTTTCAATAATTTCTTTTGTTGTTGAAAATATACTATGGTGTCAGATGGGTGGTCTTTCACTAGAAATGAGTTTTGAGTTGTTTGATTGTTAGGTACCTGAAGCAACCTTTTTCAAGGGCTTAAAATGTCAATCTCCAGGTTTTATGGGAAATGCTAGATAAAGGTGCATTTCCTACATAACAAGTCAACAATGCTAATGGAGTATTTTTTTTTTTTTTAGTTGAGACCTTTATGTGGTTTGTTTGTAAATTTATCCAAAAAAATACTTCCTACTATTATTCAGCAAAAGAGCATGTGAAGTTCATCTATTAGTTAAGCAGTTTTGCTCGCTAGGGGTCTAAGACCTCAAAGCAAGGCCTAATGAGCAAACAAGAGCCTGCTGTGTCTATATCCTTCTGGGAAGAGGGAACTGGCAAAAACCTGATTTTGGAGACATGAGACTAACAGAAAAGGTGGATGCCACAAATCATTTTTCTTCTTGATAGGCTGATCATGTTGCCATTATGTTGGCAGTTTTCTGAAAGGTTCTTGTTTTTAGTAGAGTCCCCACATTATCAGTTCATCACATATTTATCTTTGGATTGCAGGTGAAGCCTTTAAAGGAGCTGACTTTTAATTCTCCAAATATTACTGCAACAATGACATCACGGCAGTTTCAAGTTATGGTTGATATATTGAGCAACCTTCTTTTTGCTAGACTACCCAAGTAAGAAAATGTGGTCTTATTAACCAGTTCCATTTTTGCAGAGAGACTGCTTTTCAGAAATAAAGTTGGTTTTGTGATATATTAGTGTTATGGTAATATAGTTGCAAATGAGCCTACTTGCAATTGGTTGTTCTATTAGTCCTGTGTAGGTTATCAGGTTGGTGGATCCTGCAAAATGTATTACAATGATGGAAAAAAGCGAATGTGAATATTCTGGTTAGATCACACTGTCACAGTCTTTGATCATGTGTGGATATTCTATCTAACATTAATATGCTTAAAGTGCAACTAAGAAGAGTTGAATAATCAAATGCATGCAATTAAGTTTGAGCCTTTGAGGATGGTGTGGTGATGTGCTTTGTTCTTGAAATGTGGCCAACTGCTAGTGCATCAATGGAGGTGTAGACTTGTATGCTTCCATTTTTACGAGTTAAGGGAAATTGAACTTAACCATATCATTCATTTTTCTAGGTCCTAGACTTTTATATAGGCTTTCACATGAGGTTTGTTAAAATGCTGGAGTTTTCTCATCTGAAGTTGAATGCATCTAATCTTAGTTGAACGATTTCATTGTTTAGGCCTCGAAAGAGCAGCCTTTCATCTCCTGATGATGAGGATGAAGATGTGGGAGAAGAGGCGGATGAAGTAGTTCCTGATGGTGTTGAAGAGGTAGAACAAGCTAGGATTAATCTGGAAAAAGAAGAAAGAGGCCGTAAGCTACTTCTTGATGATATCATGATTCTCTCTGCATCTTGTGATGTGTTGAATGAGGCGAGCTTGTCTGCTGATAAGAATGATGACTTATGGATGATTACTTGCGGGAAGCCCTTACTGGTGAGTGAATAAAGCATGCTTAAATTTCCAGATTTACAACTCAGTGTGACCACATAGGAAATGATGCATCTATTTACACTCGACGTTCATTCTTTTCAAGCTTGTTGATGTTAAAAATTCCATTCAGGTATTTGTCAAGTTTTGCTGATTCTCTGCATAATAGTCATTCCATTCATGACACAGGCCTCATTGGTGCCATTTGTAATGAATAATGATGATCTGATTTTATAACTGAGTTTGGTTATGCCTGTTGATTTAGGATTGTTTCTCTGCATATTCTAGCAATCTTGCATGACATACATAATGCTCAATTGTTCATTCCATTCAGTCCATGTTGGTTTCATTTTAAGGTTGTTCTTTTTGTGTCAAGTCATCTTGTTGTGAAGGATCTTTAGGGATTTTCTTGTCTGCTTTATGATGGGATGTAATCTGGCCTATGGTTTTCAAAGTTTTGCTCTTTAAGGGCTTCTTTGGCACTGAATGATGAGCGATAACCCATCTGGTGTATCCTCTCCATACGGGGTCTGTGCAAGGTAATGCCAATATAGTCATCCATGGATGAATTTACTGTAAAATACATGCAGATAGTATGTCTTTTCCCAATTTTCAGTGTGAGACCTCCTCCTTTGGCTGAGCATCCAGATAAAAAGGCCAGGATGGCTCTCATCCTAGTTGATTTGTGGCAGGTAGTAAGCACATGCTAGGGACTTTTGAATTTCTACTTTCATGTTCTACATTTCTCTTCTATTTTTTAGCAAGCTAAGTCGTATCTACTTTTCAATCCAATTCAGTCTTCTTCACTTTCTATTTCTTTCTACTGGTATTTGGGTGTTTCTCACTTCTTTCTCATGAGATGCAAAGTTTTGCATTTTTTGAGCCTCAGCAGCTCAGCTTTTTCTTTAATTTTGGTTGTAATTTTTGTTTATTTGATTAACTGGGCCACTTTTATGATGGTTTTTTTACTGGGGTAATGATGTTTGCTATTGGTGTTTAAGTGTTTTTACCAGTATGCTTCAAAATTTCAAATATGTATGTTAGATAACTATTCTGAATTCGGGTAAGCTAGAGACAAGGAAGAAGAAGAAGCTACACAGCATGCGATGAGGAAGTCAGTGATTGACTGAATTCATTATACGAGCATTGCCCTAATATGAAAAACACCGCACTTCACAATTATGGCTTTCCAATACAAAAACTACTATCACAGCTTATATATGGATTAGATTGGGTTCATATTGAGATCCAAAACGACAAAGGACAGCAAATACACATTATTTAACTGTGATAACCGTATCATTTACCCATGTGGATGATCTCAAAGTTCCTTGTGAGGTGACATTCCCAATTGAGCCATCAATTATCAACTATTTATTTCTTTTCATAAAATTATATTTGATTGGCTTGGATCTGACATTGTTTGGTTGACCACTACTTACTGGTTGCAACAATAGTAGAATAAAATAGTCTTGGCTTGCAATATCTCATAAGGTTTTATTTTTCCTCTTAACTTTGTTATGAAAATAAATAGTTAAAAGCATAAAAAACATTCTTTATCAATACTAGTGATTTTTGTGGGAGTTATGAGAAATTCAAAAAAATGATTTTGTTATGATATACTAAAATGGCAAGGCGTTATACTGTTACCTCATTTTTTATTTTCAAGTTAAGGGAGTTGAGCCCCTATTTTTCTTTCTGCTAGCTGCTTAAATTTTTTATTTCTAGCTTGTTGGTCTATGTTATCAGTGCTTGTTTTCTTGACACATCATGAAGTGAATTTCTAGGGACTTTATTTACTAACTTGACATGTTTTAGGAGATCTTCATTCTGTTCCTGCAATGGTCTCTTTGTGTTAGTTCTCAATTCATAGTCACAAAAAACATGTAATTTTTGAAAAAAAATGCTGACAAAAGTGAGAAAATTAAATGTCATTTAAAACATAAAAAAACACGTTTTTTTGAAAAAAACATTAAAAACGAAAAAACGTGTTTGCTTTTCTTCTTCACTTTTTTCATCTTTTTAATGCGAGGCAGTTTTGTTTTCATTTTCTATTTTTTATTTGTTGCAAATCTACTTATCTTTTGATGTTTGTGTTATTAGTTTCTCACTTATTTTATTTTTCCTCTATTTTTAGTTTTTTTTTTAAATTTTAAAAATTTACCATATTTTTCCCATATTTTCCTTTTTTTTTTCAAACTCGCCATATTATGCCAGAGAAAAAAACTCTCCGTTTAAAACTTCCGAAACGTTATTTGTGACAGGTTCTTATTTGGGAAGAATGGTTTCTACCATTGTCATAAATATCAGTTTTGCGATAATATTGGGCAAGGTTCCTTCTGGTATTTTCTGGTGAAGTTTTTTTTACTTGGGAAAGTTACAGGAAAGATCTCAGCCAATTTGTAAAAAACAAAAAAATTCTAAAAGTTAGAGAAAAAAATAAAATAGATTAGAAACTAATAAGCGCAAGAAAAGCAAAAACATCGCCAAAAAATAGTGAAAAGATCACAAAAAAATCATGAGATTTCCCTTTTCTTTTTTACTTGTTTTTGTTGTAAATATTGCGAGATTTTCAAAAATCTCCTGATATCTGTGACAGTGGTTCTACCATTAGTTACCCAAGGAATGTTGATTGTGAGTTTTAGTTGTTTGCTTTTTTATCCCATCATTTGTCAATGTTCAGTTGGGGTCGGGGTACTTCTTGAATTTTAGGTGAGATATTCTCTGTTTAGGATCTTATATTCTTATGGTTGATTTTTCTCGTTTCTGTAATAAGAAGTGCGTGATTATCTATCTCCTCACCGCGACATGTTTTTCAATATTAAGCACACAGAATATACCCTTTTGTATTGCATGTGTAGGTTCATGGATTGAAGAAAGAACTGTTAAGCACAAATATGGCTAGGAAAGCAGCATCTGCATCATTGAGGATGGCTTTGAGAAAAGCAGCTCAGTTGCGGTTGATGGAGAAGGAGAAGAATAAAAGTCCCTCCTATGCCATGCGTATTTCCCTGAAAATTAATAAAGTGGCTTGGAGCATGCTAGCAGATGGTAAAGCTTTTGCCGAAGCCGAGATTAACAGTTTGGTGGGTATCTAAATTCTGTTGGTCAAATAATTGTTTGTCTTTCTGAAGATGTCTTGCATGTTTCAGTTATGCAACTGACCATCTTTCTCTTTCTCATGCATATTAGGTCGTTCCCCATCTTTCAATATTTTATAGTGTAAATCTTAAGCGGAAATTTCAAGCATGTTTTGCTCCAAATATATTTTTATTATTCGAAATTTCAAGCATGTTTTTGCTCCAAATATATTTTTATTATTCATATCCTTACTACGTCTTGTGAATTGTTGCAATTTTTAAGTACTTGAACCATTGATTTCCTATGATTTGCATGTTAGCTATAAGTGTTTTTGTATGTGTATGGGTTCTCTTTTGTACATGTTAATAAAATTACATTTGTGCATGTACTGTGGGTATGGGGTATATTTTTGTCCTTTATTCAGGCCATCTTACCTAGTTGGAAATGGTGTAGGCAAAATTTGTCTATTTTGACTCATAGATGTGTGCATACACTTGTTTATGTGCATGCTTTGAGTGTTTAACTAATATGTGTGTATGTATTGTGGGGTACATATTTATAGGTTACTCGGGCTGTCCTACCTAATTGGAGACTGGATATTAGATTTATCTATTTTAACTCATACATGGTCAGCATGGTTCATTTATTAAGCATAACACTCTCTATTGTTGTGTTGGCATAGAAACAGATTGTTTTTTGAACTGTGAAAATTTCGATCCAACATTTTTTAATCATAAACAATGAAATCAGTACCTAGATTGTATTTGTACCATATATACTCACCATTCAAAAAATTCATCAAGTCAATGTTTGCTGGCTGGCTGCTCAGATTGCTCAATTTATGATCTCACAAGTGGTAAAGATTGCCAGGTACAGCACATCACATGCGGTATCACATGATCCAACTTTTCTTTTAGGGACAATCATACTGTTATGATTTGAACTTGGTCTTTCTAAGTAAACCATGCTGACAGCTTATGCGGGGTCTGATCTGAAAAGCTTTCTAATATGGGAAGGAAAGTTGGTGGATGACAACATATTACAGAACAATATAAATCTAGAATTAAATGTATGTGTGTGTGCAGGCATGCTTGCATCAACAGCATAATAATTAATAAGTATTCTTCATCAAGTTAAATGATCTATCCTTGTCTTAGATTTCAATGTAGAATTTGTTCAAAGTTGTGCCTTTGCATAAGTTGATTGTACACACGGTCTGCCAATCCATCAGTTTTTTTCTGACTTCATGCACGATCTTAAACACTTGTCTGTTCTGAGTGTTTTGGCTTCATGCATTTTTTCAAGGTGCTCTTAAAATTGGTAATCTCCTCTGTTCTCACATTAAGTTTTTGATCTTGATGAATACAGAGTACAGACTTGTAATTTTTTGTCATAGATTTTTTATCTCATGCTTTAATGGGTGCTTTCATGACTGTTAATATCTTCATCACTTATTTTTCTTTTTGATGAGCACAGAGTTATGATTTTGATCGTGATTATAAAGATGTTGGTGTAGCTCAGTTTACAACAAAGTATTTTGTTGTAAGGAACTGCTTGCCAAATGCCAAATCTGATATGTTATTGTCTGCATGGAATCCTCCCCCTGAATGGGGAAAGTAAGTAATATATATATATATATATATTTTTTTTTTGTGTCTTGGTTTCTTTCCTATATTTTAAAGAGAAAATAACAAATCTAAGGGGAGAAGATGGTATTTTCATGCCGATGGCAGCTGTGAAAATTGCATGGTTGACAAAAAATTCTTTTGAAATAATGATGTTAAAACCACTTTCTAATATGAAGTGCCATTGCAGAAATGTCATGCTACGAGTAGATGCCAAACAGGGGGCACCTAAAGATGGACACTCGCCTCTTGAACTGTTTCAGGTCACAAGATTTTCCATCTTGCATTTTCTATTCAATGCCAATAAAACCTGTATTTAGCATTATGCTTTGTTGATTCTTCTGCTTCCTTTCACACACTAGCTGGTTTTTTCCCTTCATAATGGATATTTGCTTTCATTACGTAGATCTGTCGTGCTTTTTAAGTGCTATCATAATGTAAACTGAGGTGAATATGCATTTAACTAAATTTAGGAGAAGAGAATTGCAGCACCACAGATTACTTGATTGGAATTGATTCCACACAACTAAATGTGGTACTTATGATAATTTGTGTCCCACATTTTGCACCCCAACCCCATGCATGTGAAACTAATGAAATAAAACAAAGTGGATACTTTGGAAAGGTTGATCTTTTTAGTTCCTCTTATTAACTGTCCTTGTTAGAATCATCTTCCAGGTGTCATCTTCTGCACAAAACGAGTATAAAACACTTCCTGTATATGGAACCTCTGGGGAAGATTTTTGGGAACCCAAAGTAACCACTGATTAGTCTTGTGTCTGTGACGTCATCACACCATTAAAGGTCAAAAGGATACAGTATGATTCAGATAAGGAAATTAAGAGAACTTGCCTGGCAATATATGGTGAAATTGCATGGGTTTCCAAAGAATGCTACCATACAAATGGTGGCTGTTCATGGTCAACCTGGGGACCAAATTTACCGACATGGCAGTATATGGTTGTGGTTATGCCAGGGTACTTGGTAATATCTTCTTGTGGTTTACATGGGGCCACCAATAAGTTCCACTGCATAAGAGGACTCAAAACTATTTTAGCCTTTTAGGAGCATCAACACCTTTGCAATTTCACATATTCTAAGTTCATAATAAGATATTTCTCCTACCTACATTCGTGCATTTGGCTTATATAATGCATGTTTCCTCCGTCGTTTGAAAGGAAAAGAACTTTGGTTTTGGATGTCTGCATTTTATAAGTCTATAGTATTGTGGCTCCTTTTTTGTTCTTGAACAATGTATTCTTGTTCTTAATTTTTTTCTGCAAAATAAAATTACCAACCTTTTTTTTTAATGCACTCATATTCTTTATGATAGTTGGAGGAACTTATACCACATATTCTGTAGACAACTAAAGCATCTAATGCTTTTTGTTCACCATGAGAATTGGAGTAATCCATGCTTCAGTAGGTTCGAATGCTGGTCATGGTTGACTTGTCTTTGTTATCTATAAGCTGTTCCGTCCTTAAGCTGTTAACTGCTCTTTGGAGCTTTGGGTGATCCATGCTTGTGACATGTCTACCGCAGGTGGAGATATATCCACTGAAGATCCATCTCACTGAATCTATGTACAGGATGATGTGGGACTATCTTTTTCCAGAAGAAGAACAAGATTCTTTGAGACGACAGGCAAAGAATATTCTCGTGATTTTGGTTATTTTTGCTTCATATTCAAAATTATGCATCAATTATATTTTTCCATTTCTAAAATGTAGGAAGTATGGAAAGTATCAACAACAGTGGGAACTAAGCGTGGCAAAAAGGGTGTTCAGTCAGAGGCTGCTGGATCAAGCAGTCATTTGGCAAGGGATTCTGATGCGTCCTCAAAACACAGTGCAACTGCATCTGCATCTGCATTATCTGCTACGAGCAGTCAGTTTTCTATCCATGGAGATGTACCACAGGTCAGCATTCAAAGTTTCAAACTCTAAAATCAATCTCCTTGGCTTGGTAACTTAAAAGTTAAAGCAGTTGGGTGCATGTACTCTACCTTTCACAATTAATAGACTTTTCAGTTTTCATGTTAAAGAGCTTGAACCTTATAAGCAAACTAACCAAGTGAGTTCTTTCTCCGACTTTTGTTGTCAACTTGATATTTTGGTTCATTTTACATATTTGCAGTCTTGTCTGCTAACTTTTTAAGTTTTTGAAAGGGTACACAAAGTTAGTCAGATAGTTCTGTTCAGTGACAGGACTTGTTATATGCAGGCATCCAAGCATAATCCTAAAGCGAACAGCGTTTCTGTACCAAACCCAGAGCTGCGCCGGACATCTTCATTTGATAGGACGTGGGAAGAGAGCTTGGCTGAAACTATAGCCAATGAGCTTGTACTGCAGGTCCACTCTTCAAACAATCCTTCCTCAAGGAGTGGTCCTCTTAATTATACACCTGAGCATCAGCTTCCCACTACTGAAGAGACATCAAAAGTTAAGGCAAAAGACTCAAAGGCGCTTAAACCAGGGCGATCTTCCCATGAGGAGAAGAAGCCTGGTAAAGTGCATGAAGAGAAAAGAGCCAGAGCCAGGAAAATGATGGAGTTTCATAACATAAAAATAAGTCAGGTTTGTGCATATACTAGAAAACCAAGACTTGCAATACCAAAATGATCATACGACTGATGGTACTGTTCTCTCAATACATTGCAGGTTGAATTACTGGTGACCTATGAAGGTTCAAGGTTTGCTGTCAATGACTTAAGGCTGCTTATGGACACATTTGTACGTGACGATTTCACGGGTACCTGGAGGAGGTTGTTTTCAAGGGTCAAGAAGCACATAATCTGGGGAGTTCTGAAGTCTGTAACTGGCATGCAGGCAAGTTCTGTTACTCATTACCGTTGGAATGCATTCTATGGGACTCGTCAAGTTCTTTAAATAACCTCTGCTCTGTGAAGAGCTGTGTTTTGGTTCTTGTGCTGGTTCTTATGTTCATGTTTTCTATTCGTAAGGAGGGAGGGGGAATGGGGTGAGAATGCATATTAACTATACAAATGAGCTATAAAGTGTTCTTTTTTTTTTTTTTCCCTCTTTGCTGCATAACCCAATCTATGTGGTATTATTTAGCTGTTGCATGCAGCATTATCTAATAGAAAGGTGCAGATTGAGCAATGAAAATCTGAAAGGGGGATTGTAGTATAGTAGCCTTCTCCAATATTGTTGTGATTTTGGTTTACTAGGTTCCCATTTCCTGTCCTTCCACAGCACAAATTGATCCTTCACATATTCATGGGGTCTTTTTCCATGCCTCCATTGTTTGTTGATGCATGTTATGTCTTAGGCGAGTACTTAACATGCAACTATTTTGTTACATGCAGGGTAAGAAATTCAAAGACAAAATCCAGAGCCAAAGACAGGTCAATGGGGGTGGTTCCCCTGACAGTGATCTGAACCTCAGTGATAGTGATGGGGGCCAGGCTGGGAAGCTTGATCAGTTTCCATCAACCTGGTTCAAGAGGCCAAGTGATGGAGCTGGTGATGGATTTGTCACCTCCATTAGGGGACTCTTCAACTCTCAACGCCGCAAGGCTAAGGCGTTTGTCTTGCGGACTATGAGAGGTGATGCAGAAAATGAGTTCCATGGTGAGTGGAGCGAAAGTGACATTGAGTTCTCTCCCTTTGCTAGACAGTTGACCATAACAAAAGCAAAGAGACTTATCAGAAGGCATACCAAGAAGTTCCGATCCCGGCAGAAAGGTTGTGATTCTACTGTAGATTTGACTATAAAATTGATAAATTACTTTTGAGCTTTTTTCTTTTTGGAGTTTGGAAAAAAGATATTTCAAGTGTGAAAATTTAAAACATTGGACATGTATTCCATCTTATTTCCAGGCATCGGACATCAGAAGGATTCATTGCCGGCATCTTCAAAGACTACACCTTATCAAAGTGATTCTTCTGGCGCATCTTCACCCTACGAAGATTTTAATGACTGACTGTACGAGCAGGTACTGACCTCCTTGCTCAAAAGCTCTCTGCAGCATAGATTCACTTAAGGTTAAAGGCTGCCGCCTACTCTTTCGTGAGATGCAGTCAGCTGAACCAGTTCATTTGGATGATCCTCCTTTCTAGCTCGTCTCTTGAAATAATCAGTCGGCATTCACCAGATTTAGTCTATATAGCTGAAGAGAGAACTAATTCCGCAACCATCACGTCTGTTTATCTGCTTCGCTGCTTGCACCCGGTCCAGGACAGACCCATTTGAATGGAAAAAAATGGGAAAGAAGATGAGAGAAAAAGGGCTAATATAGGTGGCAGCATGGAATAAATACTGAGATACGCTTCTTATACGGGCAGTGTTATTATTGAAGCAGACCCTTGAAGCTTACCAGCCAGTCTTCCATGAGGACGGACAACCAGGAAGATTTTCGACGAGGGAGGGAGGATAGTTATCGTTCTTCTCCTTCACATTTAGTTGGGTTGGTTGGCATTCCTTTCGGGTTCATATGGGAAAAAATATTTATCAGGTTGTATCTCAGTCGGAATATGGAAAGCCTATGTTGTAAAGGGTTTTTTGTGACTCTTGTGTATTCTTTTTGTTTTCCCCAAATAATGATCAGAGAAGAGAATAAAAGGCTTCCAAGGAACCAAGGAAATCTCTCTTTCTGTCTCTCTCTCTCTCTCTCTCTCTCGTCCGGATACACGAACACCCCTTGGATCTTTTGACCATGTTGCCCCCCATATACCGTCCAGTGATTTTTGTAACACTGTCAATGGTAAAGTTCAATTTATAGAACTGAATTTGCATGATTTTGTTCTTAGCACTAGTTTTGTACGCTTGGTTTGGGAAACTGGTCAGAAAATGGGAAAGCCAGCCAGCAGATCGAGAGCGCTACATATTTGAGCGACATAATTCGAAAACTCGTATGAGCGTAAGATTGTGGTTGATGAAATCCGAAATCTATTTTATGTGGGACCCACAGAGTTAAAGAGGTAAACAGTCGGTGGATTTGACTGAACGTCTACTACAGATGCTCCATCTCGAGGGTACACCGTACACTCTTTGTTCAAGCACGATAAAGCATCTAATTGACATTCTCTACCAGCCATGCTGAAACTGTAGCTTTTACTGAATTTTTTATCCCATCTTTAAGGTGCGACAAGAATGGCAGAACAGGACATCTCAAACGTTTTAGCCAGATATTTTCTTTCACGCTCGTACGTACAACAGAAAGGGCGTTCTTGCCTGACAATCTGTAACAAGTGCCGCACTTGACTTGAAAGAAGATGTATTGTAACTTCTATGGTGCACAGAAAATACTTTTTTTTTTGAAAAAAGTTAAAAAATTGCGATAAATTAAGTGTCTTTAAAACTAAAAAAACACGTTTTAAAAAAAGTGTTAAAAAAAAACGTGTTTTGCATTTCCATCTTTTTTTTGCATTTTTTAATTTTTTAACTTTTTTTATTGCCAAACAGGTTTTTTTTTTCATTTTCTATTTTATGATGTTTGTGTTATTAGTTTCTCACTTCTTTTATTTTTCTCTTATTTTTAGTTTTTTTAAATTTTTAAATACTTAACGTTATTTGTGTCTATGATGATGGATTTATTCAAACCTGAGCATGACATTAAAGGTTTTATGTTAAAGGCAGTTTTTCTAAAGTAAACAATAAAAAAGAAAAAGAAAAAGTGATAGGTCTATTCACCAATGAAATATTAAGGTATATTTAGTTACCCTTTTCCTCAGGCGTCTAATAATTCTCGTTGACTGGTATATCAAAATAAAGCGTGCTGGTGGACTTTGAAAACTTTTTCGCCCGACTTCTTCTCTTTTCTGGCTTTTCATTTGATATCCGAAGACTTCTACATTAGCATCGGTCTCTCTGTCTCTGTCCTTGTCTCAATTTGCAAGAAACTCTCTCTCCCCATCTCTCTCAAATGCTCACAGTCGTAACAAATTTTTCCAGAAAGCATTCATGACTAAGGCTGGCGCTGTTACGATCATGCTGAGGTTATGGGGTTGATACTGATTGATCTAAGGCCAAAATTTCTTCTTGGGTTTCCTTGCCAAAGTTTCTTTGTAAACTCAAACCACCATGTTCGAACAAGGATCAGCTCCATGGGAAAAACGTTGGCAAAAGAAGGACAGGATTGAGACGATGAAAGCACATAATGGCATCATCCACATGGCCTTCTTACCATCTGCTCACCACTTTCAATAACTAATGAAAGAGAGAAAAAAAAAAATTCCTTTAAGATCACTCAAGGGAACACTGGTAAACCCTGCAATTCCTCATCAATCCTGAAGATACATCAGTTTTGGCCCAGCGAGAAATAAACTAAAAGGAATGTCCTTTGCAATTGCCGCTACACGAACTGCTTACCTCTGGATCCGATGTTATTTGGGCAGTTGTTTTCATGTTTTTCTTGCCTGAGTCCGGCTTCCATCTGTACTGCAATGCAGGAATCCGGCTGCTCAGAAATCAAATATCTATCCCTGGAAACGACAGCAACAGTTCCATGTCATTGAAAGGGCTCCATACACCCGGACAGGTTAGCTAGGGACAGAGGTTCAACATGACGTTGATCTGACAGACTGCCTTCTTTTAGGTTCTCAAACATTGATGTTCACGGTTTTTATCGTTTCAATTTCTGAGCTTGAAACGAGAGAAACAAAAACTCAAGAAACCTCAGAAAAACCAGGCAAGTAATGTCACCTTACCATTAACAGAAGGCAATTGAAAAATATAGAAGAAGCAATACAAATTTGAAAAGACAATAAAATGATCAATTTTCATTAATTCGTGCATGGGTTTTACACCATAGAAGGCTACTATCTTCCTTAATTACACAACGAAAAACAGAAAGCTTAAAAAGATTATCGTCATTCCTATGATTTTAGTATTCATTGAACGATGATGATGAAAAACTAAATCTGATTTTGGAACGTGCAGTAATATAGCCCTCCATCTTCCTTCACTCATCTCTTTTGTTTCCAAATAGATTTATCTTTTCAGAAAGTGTTGCCTTTCAACCTTATCATTCATCCTACATATCTTTGTAAAAGGTAATCATCCCATCACTCTGGCAGTTATTTGTTCTGCCCAAATTTGCTTCATGAAGATTTTTCTTAAGCAGGATCAGTTCTCCCTTTAGAAAAGAAGGCAGTGATTGCTTTCCTCATCTGCAAGCCATTTATGGACTTAGATATTCTTCAACAAGCATCTCATGCCATATTAACAATATAACAAAATCAAAATAAATGAGAAAAGATTAACGAAAATATCATTTCCATCAAAATAAATGAGAAAAGATAATGAAAATATCATTTTCATTAGTCATACATGGTTTGACACCATGAAAGGCTACCATCGGCCTTGATTACACAATGCAAAAGAGAGAGGTTCAATAGGTGACATTCCCATAATTTCAGCATCTATTTACCTATAATAATGGGAAGATAAAACTGATTTTGTGAAATTTTTTTCCCTTTTTATCATTCAATTTTGATTTATCTTGTTGGGATTATTTTTTTGAAACTTTCAGCACTGCCGAAAGTCCTAGTGTGTTGGGTATCTTTGTAAAAAAGCTGATCATCCCATCACTTTGGCATTGATTTGGTCGCCCATATTTTCTTTATGAAGATTTTTTCTTCAACGCCGTATTACAAAAAACTATAAAAGAAGCAAAATGAATGAGAAAAGACAATGAAAAGACCATTTTTAACTAACGGTGCATGGTTTTTTTTATCATGGAAGGCTACCATCAGCCTTGATTATGCAATGTGAAAGAGAGAGCTTAAATAGGTGACATTCCCATGTTGTTAACATCCATTTGACGATCATAAAGGAAAGGTATGTAACGGCAGAGATGATTCCTCTGCTTTTCACACTTCTTTATTACTCTCGTGTATCTCTTATATACACACAGGGATGTGCGGTTGCTTTGCAGTTTTCATTGTAGTTTTAAAGGATATAACTGCTTCGCACGTCCAGCAGCACTTCTCGCTTGGTATGGAAACTGATCGCAGCACATTTGCACGTCCAGGAAGTGGTTCCAGTCTCACACGATCAGCATGGTGGTGGGTGGTTCCAGCCTCGCCTCACATGATCCACATGATACCATAGAGACGTTTCTACAACTGATCACACCACACCGGGTAGTCTAGAAACGTATCTATGTTAATAGATCAACATGAGAAACTAAATCTATTTTAAGGAAAGACTTTCTTTTCTTTTATATTTAATTTTGATTTGTCATGTTAGGATTCTTTTCTTGAAACGTGCACCAATATAACTCTCCACTTTCCTTCACTCATCTCTTTTATTTTCAAATAGTTTTTTCTCTTTTGAAGCCGTTGCCTGTCAACCTTATCCATAACATAGGCACCTTGGTTAATATTCAGTAAGGTTATCAGAACTAGTCTTGATAGTTTGGCACCATGACTAATAGGTCTTCATTAATTCTTCCATTAACGATGAACTCCTACACTAGCTCTTAGATTTACAGCGTTACTGAACCAAACCACACTTAGGCAAGCCAGCATTTCGGCAGGCCAAGCACAAACTGCCCAAGCGAGATTGTGAATTGCAGTTGAATTTCAGGACATGCTTTTATTAGATCAGTGACAACACGTCTGCGAGTTTAAAATCCAAGAAGAAACTACCCACGACCTGGATCAAAAGGGCCATGGTCTGGTGCCAAATTGAGCCAAACCCTCTAAATCAGAACAGCAGCGCATTGCCTGGATTCTCCAGCCCCACCAGCGATAAACTCCATTCAGGAAAGATATGGAGTTTTTTTCCACTAACTAGAAAATACAGATACATCCCACCCAAGAGCTGTAGCTTCCATAAAAAAAGAGCCAACCAGACTTGACTGTAGAATGAGGCAATGACTGGTCGTCACAGTCCCTTTGATGCAGGAAGAAGATCGCGCCATGCGTTAGGTGAATGCAACTTGTCGGCCGGCCTCGTTCGTGCAATCCAGTCTCCTTAAAGTCTGAAATGTCCAACCCCATGGAGTGGAATCCAAACAGTCAGTTCTCAAAAGCAGTGAGTACTGTTCATGTGCAAAGCGCTTGCATCACTAAGATGGATAAGCCATTAACAGCCTGATGACTGGGCAAAGCCAGTTGAACAACTTCAAATTCTGAAGACTTAATACCAAAATAAATTACTTCACGCTTTGTCCTCATGGAGGCGCTCAAGATCAATCAACCTGAGTTACAAATTGCAACTTCTCATCTGTTCTCAGCAACAAGCTTAAGCTTTCTTTTCGTATAATCGAGAATAGTCGACTAAGTATCATGGTCTGCGGTGATTCCCTGCTAGAACTTTCATATTGTTTTCAGCAGCAGTGAAGCAGGAAACTGCAAATGTCTTCTGTAAACAGTAGTAGATATGGGCAATGGGCTGGCTGTGGCCATTTTTTGGTGTTTCACTAAATGTGGCCGTCGACATCATAGAAAGTTTAAAACCAAATCAATATAAAAACATAGCCGGCACTGGATGGCAGCGAATATTGATCTAACCACCTATATAGAGGAATTACATAAATAAAGTCCATGTGAAGAGAACAGACTGCCACAAGTATGACGAAGAACATAGAAAACGGAGTCATCGGGGTCTGTGTGCTAGCTGTCGTGCCTGTGCTCGCTGTTGGCAGCAGAACGTCGAGCAGAAGACATTTTCCGGCATCACCTCCTCAGCTTATAGGTCCAACCGGATAAAACACGCAGCGACTTTTTCGTTTTCGATCTTCTTCCACAGTGACGTAGATGTGTTATTCATAATTACCTATCTGTCAACTTTTTTGACTACAAAATTATCCTTTTCGAAAAGAAAAAAATTTAAATCTCCCTAACTATCTACAAAAATTCCAGATTTTAAAGGAGAAGTTTTGGAAAGAGCACACTCAACTCATGAGATCCTCATTTTAATCGTTAATTAATTTTTATATCGCAGGAGATTTTACAGGAGAAGTTTGGAAAGAACACACTTAACTCATAAGATCCTCATTTTAATCGTTAATTATTTTTTATGTTTCTTATCGCGAGGGGGAAGGGGCGGCCGGGCACGAGGGAAGCGGAGGCCTTGCTTTATCCTTATTTTTTCCCTTCTGACTGACTAACAGGCTTTTTTTTTTTCTTTCTCGTTCCATTTGTCTGTTGCACTGGTTTTTCCTTTTTCGACGGTGGCGTCTTGAGAAGTCCAATCGGAAGTCTAGTTATTGACTGGCTGCACAGAATTATGCAGTCATCGCTTGGGGTTTCTTGTTCGTCACCCACTTCTTAATTCTTCGGTGGACCATTGCCAACCAAAATCAGATTACTGAAGTCTCCACGAACCTTCCAAATCCTTTCTGCCATTTACAAATCGATCCCCGCCACTTCTTACTGACATCTTATTGAGATTTCTATAGACCTGACCGCCAATTATAATCTTAATCATCTTATTCACTGCAACTTTTTTCCCCAACCAGAAGCTTGCAGGAAACAACTTTTCCGGATTCCTCGCCATATCTGCGTGTGTTATGGCTGTCTAGATCTGTTTTTGGTCTTGTTCTTTCAGATATATAAGCTTTACAAATTTACGCTCATACATAAACAGTGTCTTCGTGCTTGATTAAGTTGAAAGGTCCTAAAATCTGATCCCCTCGACGTCCGGACAAAGCCATCGATTACGACATTGATTTTACGAACATACGAAACTGGTGAAGCAAAGTCTATGATGTTATTAAGTCGCTCGCAGTTGGTTTTTGACAAGTCGTGAGCAACTAAAATTTGTTCTTTAACTGCTGCGCTGTATGGAAAAGTCAGAACACATGCTATGAACCATCAACATCTTGTAAATCCTGATGTGTTTAAGTTGCTTGACTTGAAGCGCTAAAATGTTAAAAACTCCACACTACCCATTTATTTCTTGGTTGTCAATAAGAACCGGACGGAAGAAATTTATCTACCAAACAAATTCTTGAAACAAGTTCAAACAACTCTTTTGCACCTCAGTTTTTTAAATATTGTTGAACGGTCACATCTTAGGGCGTTTCGTTCTTGTCTTCTGTTCCTTCAGATGAATATATCCTACGCTTACCATAATTCAACAAATTCCATATACTGCTTTACTAAACACCCAACTATGTGCATATTATGCTCTTAATTTTTTTTGGGAAAAATAAAAAACACATAGGTGTTGTTTGGTATTAGGAACACTTTTTGAGCCTTTCATAAATTTGAACTAAAAATTGGGACAAATTTATTGAACACTTGTTCTAGTGCTCCATGAATTTGCGAGAGTCTTTGAGATAGATTTATAAAATGAGATGTAAAATACAACAATGGTATAAGATTAGTAAGTGCTGCAGTCTTATGAACCTTATATTGATATGCGTTATTGGGTAGTTAATTTGCATATCACACTCTCACTTTGTATGTTATATCTTTTATTTTCATCCTCTCAAAATTCAATAGTCAAAAGAAGTTGGGTAGGTACAGGCATCGAATTTCTGGTCATTCTGCCAACAAAAGAACATAAAAACTGACCTAAAGGAACATCTTCTTAGCTATACAACTTTTTGCTCTCTTATAAGGCTGGAGAAAATGGACTCACCTTTTTGAAATTCCTAACTTGTGATCAAGATCTTCTCAAATGGTCAAAATAGTGTCTTCACCAGAGGATCTATTCTCTGGAAGAACCTGTTCATACTGGTTTACTTTCTAACAAAGAGAATCTGTAACTCTTTACAGGTTTATTACCCATGTATATCTAGAGGCGATAGATACAGATTACAGACAGCGTATTGCATGCCAAGTACATATCGTATCGGCCAGGGCCGAGACGGGTTTTTTATTATATATTTTTAGAATTACTTTAAAGTATTTAAACTATGTTCTGGATTCAAGAAATCAAAGAATAAAGCAATACAGCCAAAGTACATCACGTTATAGGTAGTCAACCAATGCGGCATTCACGCCATCACCATGATCAAGCGTTCCCAAAATGTTTCGTAAGAAGAAATTGATTGGAATATATATATATATATATATATATATATATATATATATATATATATATATATATATATATATATATATATATATATATAAGTATTATTTTGAACGGAAAAATAGAAGCAGGTGCCCCAATAATTGTCGTAGTGCCTTTGAAAACATAACAACGATATGTAGAATGTGTCGCAAGAATTAGCACCTAAACTGATTTACAAAAAGTTCAAGTGTTTCACACATGTTTAGAAAAACTTCACATTTTGATAAACAATAACTTTTTTGCTATGTCTTTACAAATATTACCAATATAATATTCTTAATAAAAAGAAAGTCTTGTGAGTAAGTGTAAATACAAATAAGTTACTATATTTAAAGACTTATATATGTATATATTGCAAGGATGCAGTTGAGAGAATGGAAGAAGTATTTCATCTTAATGCTTAATAGAGTCTCGAAGCCTCACCCTTCCCTCCTTCTCCCCAAGGCTCAGACCTGCTTTTGAGCCTTTAGAAAAATGTCTCCGCTATGCTTAAGTTTACATATCGGTGTCTTCTTTTTTTTTTTTTAACACAGATGGCTGGCACATCAGTAATTCAAAAATAAAAATATGGTAATAAAAATAGGGTGCCTAGCAGCCCCCGCACCGCATAATTTTTCAAACCCCCTTGAAGATATTGCAAAGATACAGTCTTTCATTCTATGAAAGTGAGTACTTTGTAGGCACAAAAGCATTACTGCTAGAAAGATTCCTTTTTAACTTTCATATGTTTGGAGTCTAAAAGCGTTGACATTCTCACAAAAGCCTAACTTCGAAAATCTGTGGCTGTTGTACAAAATCAAATAAAAAAGATGTAAAGATAAATCTGTCTTCCTTTTGTAAACCAAACCAAGATTCATTTACGTTTCTTTCCTCGGCCGTCGAGAAAAATATCGGAATGTAAAACAAATAGTTGGTAAGTTTCTTTCGCTGCTTAAAACATGACCACAAACTCGCACTATAAATACCTCGAGTACTCGGAAGCTCCATTTTAATGAAAATATCATGATCATAACAGGCAGTTCTTTCAGGATGCATATTGTTGACGAGATGCCATGATTTCGAAGTCGAAGCATAAGTATAAGCAAATACAAACTCCCTTTATCGAATGCCGTAGCAGAATATGATAAATAACGACAGAGGATGATGGTTTTTTTTTTTTTCCGCCATGAAGGCTTGTTTGAATAGGACAAACAGAGTATGTTGGATATGGAAGAATCACTCCCGGATATATATCATCCCTCCCACTACTCAAATGCGCAATAATGGACAAGAATGGCCGAGGGTTTTATACCAATAGAATCCTGCCCGCTCAAAAAAGGTATAATTTCAAAAAATCATCTTAATTAGCTAAAGATAGCTTTAAGGAGCTGCCGTCTTTTCCCATTTTCGAAGTTGTTTAGCTTTTACTATCAAAGGAAAATAATACTATGTCAAAGGGGTTAGTGCAACTGACAGAACATGGTTGGTAGACGGTTAGTTTTTGTATTATAGTTTTGAAGTGTTAAATTTTTGTACTGGTAAGAGCGACACTTCGAAGCACCGAAAATAGAACATGTAAGACGAAATTGAATGAAGCTTCAGCTTTGTATTGGACAGTAAAAGATCCATTCACCCAAGAAAGAAAACTATGCCATGAAAATGATCCACAATGAATTCTTTGTATTTTGCCTTTTTAGTACTCCATTTGAGTCCATCTCCTCGTCTATTTAGGCCTGTTATATATATATTTTTTAATTCCTGTTCAGCAATTTATGTGTATATAAATTTCATTTTTTTCTTTAGCGTTTTCTCAAGGGGATTCAGAAATTTCCAGAATAATATGAGAAGCAATTTTTGCATGCAATGCATGCAAAAAAACAATTAAAAAAAGGAAGAGAAGACCAAAAGTCAATTCAAGCAGGTGGAAACGGAGAGGAAAGAGCGCGGCAGAGGGGAGGAGACGGCTATATATTTGGTGAGTCGTTCGGTCATCTGCAGGCAGCGGACCGCGAAGAGAAAGCAAAGCGAGCCACACTCTTCTTTGGCTTGCTGCCCCATTTGAAGACGATCTGTCGTCGTTTGCTTGAGAGATCCACTCCCCCAACTTAGCAACAACGAATCGAATTCCGGTCTTTCCTCCACTTTTAAAAGCCGTCCGACTTGCTTTGTTTCTGGCACTCTCTCTCTCACACTCTGTAGGACACGACCTACTTTCAGAAAACCGTCTATGTCTGCTTCTGTATCTCCCATGGCAACCTCAGCGATTCCCCACATAGAGAACCCCTCTGCCTTCCCTTTGTCCTCTTCTCTGAGATCCTATTCTCAGAAGAACACCTCCATGATTGGTTGCAGAAGACGGGTAATTTACTCATATTTTTGTGTCAAGAACCAAAAGTGGCTGATTTCTGTGTCTTGTCTTCGCTGTTTCCTCTTTTACTATGTTGATTAAAGAGGCAGCGATTTGCATGGATTCATTTTCTCTTTTTTGCTTGTTCAGTGCTGTGTGAAGGCTAGCAGCTCCGATGCTGAACGGAAGATTACAACCCAGAGAGAGAACAAAGGGTTTAAATTAAATTTCTCGAAGGAGAAACCAGAGACACCATTGTTAGATACAATCAATTACCCTGTTCATATGAAAAGACTGTCAACAACGGTGGGTTTTTCTGTTCAGATGGTTATTTCTCACCATTCTTTTTGTTCTTGTAACCTTTGGGGTCCATGGAATGCTCAGTAGACGCAAAATTTTTGCTTTCAGGAGCTAGAACAGTTGGCTGATGAACTTAGGGCAGATATTGTGCACACAGTGGCAAACACTGGTGGACATCTTAGCTCAAACCTTGGGGTGGTGGAATTAACTGTGGCACTGCATCATGTCTTCAATGCACCTGAGGATAAAATCATATGGGATGTTGGTCATCAGGTTGGGAAGCTATAATCCTTTTTCAGTTCTGTTTGTTTTCCCCGCAAAAAATGCATAGTTAGGGATGTTGGTGAAACTGAGAAAGGGTTGTGGTTGTTTTGCAGAGCTACCCACATAAGATCTTGACTGGCAGAAGGTCTAGAATGCACAGTATAAGACAAACATCAGGTCTTGCTGGGTTTCCAAAGAGGGAAGAGAGTATTTATGATGCTTTTGGTGCTGGTCACAGCTCAACTAGCATCTCTGCTGGACTTGGTAATTCTGCTTCTTTTTCTCTTTTCTGCGGTTATAAAAATGATTTACAGTTTCATCTGTTCTGTGCTTTGAGTTGGTTCCACTGCAACTTAAATCGTTGCTTATTTTCTTTCTTGGCTTTTTCTTGCTGTTGAAATGAATGTGGCAGGGATGGCGGTGGCCAGGGATTTGCTGGGAAAGAGAAACCATGTAATTTCTGTAATTGGAGATGGTGCCATGACTGCAGGGCAGGCATATGAAGCCATGAATAATGCTGGTTTCTTGGACTCCAACCTCATCGTTATATTGAACGATAACAAACAAGTCTCCCTCCCGACTGCCACGCTCGATGGACCTGCAACTCCAGTTGGAGCTTTGAGCAGTTCTCTTGCCAAGCTCCAGTCTAGCACTAAGCTCCGAATGCTCCGTGAGGCCGCAAAGGTTAGCTGAAACTCTCGGTTCTGCAATTCTGGATGCTCATCCATGTCTATGTTTGTCTTGTTTTCTTCTTCTTGACGAACAGCAGTTTCATCAAATTCATTGACATACACATTTTATTCTTGTCGCAGAGTGTCACTAAGCAGATTGGAGGAGCTACTCATCAAGTGGCAGCGAAGGTTGATGAATACGCCAGGGGCATGATTGGTGGTTCTGGTTCATCCTTGTTCGAAGAACTCGGCTTGTATTACATTGGTCCCGTAGACGGCCATAACGTCGAAGATCTGGTGGAAATTTTTCAGAAGGTGAAGGCCATGCCTGCACCAGGTCCGGTTCTAATTCACATAGTCACCGAAAAAGGGAAGGGATACCCACCTGCGGAGTCTGCAACTGATAAAATGCATGGTGAGATAAGATTCGAAGATAGAATTTTGCTTAAGACTTGACTGAGTTTTAATGGGGACTCAGATTTTATTCTCATCTTGTGACAGGGGTTGTCAAGTTTGACCCAGAAACAGGGAAACAATTCAAAACAAAATCATCCACACTTTCATACACTCAATACTTTGCGAATTCCCTTATTGCTGAAGCTGAATCAGACAGTAAGATCGTAGCAATACATGCTGCAATGGGGGGAGGAACAGGGCTCAATTACTTCCAGAAAAGTTTCCCTGAACGTTGTTTTGACGTAGGGATTGCTGAGCAGCATGCGGTCACATTTGCAGCTGGTCTAGCAACAGAGGGTCTAAAACCCTTCTGTGCGATCTACTCATCTTTTCTGCAAAGAGGCTATGATCAGGTAATGTCAAGGATATCAATCTTGAATTGGGTAATTAGGATTCCTCACTTGGGAAAAATAAGACAGAGAAGTTAACTAATTAATGCTCGTCAGTAAGAGTTCTTTTAGGGGTTGCTCAAATTTCTGACATTTCCAGATCTCTGTGTAGGTTGTTCACGATGTGGATCTACAAAAGCTTCCGGTTAGATTTGCCCTTGATCGAGCTGGTCTTGTCGGCGCAGATGGGCCTACTCACTGTGGTGCATTCGACATCGCATACATGGCCTGCTTGCCAAATATGATTGTTATGGCCCCGTCTGATGAAGCTGAACTTATGCATATGGTTGCCACAGCAGCGGCCTTGGATGATAGACCAAGCTGTTTCAGGTTTCCCAGAGGAAATGGAGTTGGAGTAGCATTGCCACCGAATAACAAAGGAACACCTCTTGAGGTTGGTGCTTCACAAAAAAAAAAAAAAAGAAGTTTAAGAAATTGAGCAAACTTTTTACTGTTTTAAAAAAAGTACTTAGCAAATTCTCACTGTCATCGGTTGATTGTTGATACAGATTGGGAAGGGAAGAGTCTTACTAGAAGGTACCAGAGTTGCGATCATTGGTTTAGGTTCCATAGTGCAGAATTGCGTTGGTGCTGCCATGGCACTGAAAGAATATGACATCTCAGTTACTGTGGCCGATGCTCGTTTCTGTAAGCCTCTGGATGCAGAACTCATCAGAAGGTTAGTTAAGGAGCATGAAATCTTAATCACCGTGGAAGAAGGGTCGATTGGAGGTTTTGGGTCGCATGTAATCCATTTCTTGAGTTTGAATGGTCTCTTAGATGGCAACCTCAAGGTATTCATATAATTCATTGCTTTCATCCATTTTCTTGATATTAAAACTAAAATTCTTCATATTCTTTCATGATGCTAATCGAAATGGTGAATATGTTCCAGATAAGGTCAATGGTTCTTCCAGATAGATACCTGGATCATGGTTCTCCTCAAGATCAAATGGACGAAGCAGGACTATCTTCAAGACATATTGCGGCCACGGTGTGCTCGCTACTAGGGAAGCCAAAAGAAGCTTTGCAATTCCATTGATTCCAGTGGGGAAATTCGCAGACATGACAGGAAAAGTGCAGCCCACGTTGTTTCTTTTTTATTTTGCTCTGGCCATCAGCCGTGGTTGCTTGTGCATATGCAATCTTCAAGGATGGGTCCAGTACTTGGAGTTTGCTGCTAGAAACACTCCAAATGTGAGTGGAGAATGTGTAAATAAAAGATCTGAAATGATCATAATTTCTTTTTTTTATAATGAATAAAACTAACAATCACTTTCAATCAGTGTAAAAATACTTGTCTCCTCACAAAATAGAGCTTCACCTTAAACTTTTACAATGAATAAAAACCAACAATCACTTCGAATCGAATCGGTGTTCGTAGATGTGAAAAGTATTTCCTGAATGCCAAGGAAGAGAAAAGGGGGCTAAGTTGTATTTGGCTTTCATGAAACATTTAAATAAAACAGAACAGATTACTCATTCATGGCTTCAAAACCCCTTTCATATGAAAAGGGAAGTGAAGGTTTTGTGCAGGCTCCAATACACCTTCGTAATGTCATGCTCCACTTTCGTATGGAGGGGGCCATTGGTGTGAAACTGGTTCAGATTCTCAATGTCAATCAAAGCACTCGTGCGTGAGATTTATGGTTGGGGTCTCCTCAGGAAAGCAATTGAGACCCTCGCGAAAGAACTGTTTTACTTTTTCTGGTCTAACTCGTTACTTGAGTTGCAGGTGAGGCTTTAGCCGTTCCTGCAGGTCGATGCCTAGTTCTTTGATCACGTCTAAATGATTTCCAGCAATTAGAACGATTGGCTGAACGCCGAGAAACCATTTCATAGAAATCCATTGATATAATCTATTTTTTACAGAACAAATTTACTTTGTTTCTTTAATCATCCGCAGACCACTTGGATTCCGACAGAAGATTCTCCTCAGTAAAGGGTTCAGCTTTCTTTGTTTTCTGTGCCCATTCGCAATACAAATGAAAATAAAAGTCAAAGAAAATAAGAGATCTGAGTACTTTAGAACAAGTATCAGTTGTTTAAAGATAATGGTTTCGTCGTTAAACCTCCCCACTCCCCACTTGACATTCTCTGCACATTCTTGTCCCTTTCCTATGTGAACAATAATCCGTAAACTAACAGTATGCCATCCAATTAAGGCTTTCGTCTGCCATGACCATTAAACTCACATCCAAAAATCAAAAGAAAATGGACCGTGACAATACCAGTCGCCCTCGTCCTCGTCAGTCGTCAGTCCTCTGATATTGCAGTTGGACAGTAAATCAGTCGCACCACCATTGATTTCATTTGTTGAGTCTTTCTTTCTATCTCTTCTCCAATTCCTCGTTCCACTTGCATCTTGCTAAATTATTCTACACCAATGGTCAATGAGTCAAGAAGTTGTGTCGAGGGAAGGAAGAATCAACGCCCTTCCCCTGCCGTCAGTCTTGTCTGCAATTTTGATCTTGACTGAGGGCAGCAAGCGATGACATTGAGTTCACACTTAATTGCGTTCTAGAGCGAACTGGTCGTTGTTTGTTGGACTCCCGATCGTCTTTGTAAATGCGAAAAACTCTGTCCTAAGCGGTATGAGGATTTCAAGCTCTTCAGATGCATTGAGAATCTCTATTGAAGAACTTGAGAGCATGTGGTGACGTACATCCACGAGCATTGTCCAAAGTCAGTCAGTCAAAGCGTGTTCGGTTTCTTTCCTCCCCACGTCAAGAGAAATTCTTTATATATTTTGTTCATTTATGATTTCATAAATGCCAAAGGAAAAAATATAGTAGACCGGAAACTTTGGGCTAGTCTATATATATAACGTCAATTAAGGCTAGACGTTTAGTGGACGACCAAAAAAATAAAATATTGATTCATGCATTTACCGAAAGATTGCGCACCCTCTAGAGCATGGCCACTACTAGACGTGTCATTTTTAGTGTTTAAATTACGAAGCACGGAATCTGGAATTTTTTTTTTTTTCCGTGGCAGCACGCAGCAGTACTGCAATTGGAAAAAGAACAACTTATAGAAAAGTATGTACATGCCAAGCCAAAAATAACTTCATATTTTAAATAAAATACGAACATTAAGTTTCATATAAAGCATGGTTTAGTTCAAGTTACTTTATAAAAAATATTGATTTCTCTATTATTATAATTTTGATTTTATCATTAAAAATACATTTAAATGGGAAGAATAATTAACTTAACATATGTCTCATTTGAAATCGCTCTTTATATTGTATTTATAAGGTTAAATTGTACAAAAGATACTTTGATCTCAACTTTTAAGGAGTCATACTTTATGTACAGTACTCTTACTTGATGATGACATTTTACAACCAGGCTTGGGCAAACCTGGCTGATTGAATTAGAAGGTAGTGGTAAAATGCAACACCTAAGTTGAAAGGTATACCATTACTATGGCTGGATTTTGTATACTACTTTTACTTAGAGATGAGATTTTACAGCCGCTCTTAAAGGGAAAAATGTGGTGATTGAGCTACAGGCGCGCGGTGGAATGCTGTATCTAAGTTGAAAAACATACTACTACTATTGCTGACCTCAAGACTTTGGAGGCATGAGAAAGTGGTAGGTTGTTGATCTTCCCCTCGCTCAAACATTAGGTTTTACAATTATTTTTTTCATCTATTAGCTATTCTTGTATCTCTCTCTCTCTCCTTTTCTTTTTCGTGACCAGTTTTTTCTAAATCATAAAAAGGGAAATGAACAGAAAATGCTAGTTTTATCTCGAGAATGGTTCAAACTCATTTCTGCCAAGTGATGACTTTGGTTGCATATCAATTGCAAAAACTAGAACCCGTTTCTTCATCTAATCAACTGTTCCCTGTTAGGAACGAAGCTCTCTCACACTCTCTTAACACACAAGAGAATAGAAATCAGAAGAATAAAAAGAGAGAAAGCACACACAAAGGACCCTCATAAACATAAAATTAAGGAAAAATTCACAAAATCAAAAAAATAACGTGAATGCTCTTACAAAAATTAAGGAAAATTATCAAGTATTGATCAGGCTCCATACTCCAACATTTCCTTCTCATCACCTGCTGACCATCTATTTAAAAATACAATTAAGCCAAAAAGGTCTTCTCACATGCGTGCTTAGGAAACAAAAAACAGCTTAATTGATAAGATCTTTCTATCGTGGACGGATCGGATCGTCTGAATAACACGACCCAAAAGTGACAAACTTAAATTATAATTTAAATTAAGCATTTTTTTTCTTCTTCAAATCATTCAATTTACCTATCCATGTAGGGGCGGGGGCGCCTAGACCATGGCCCCACCCCGGCCAATGAAAAAATATATATATATTGAAAAAAAATAAATTTTTTTAATTGCGTCATATATTTTTTGGATTTGAATTCAGTTGGCCTTACCCGGATTCAAGGGTTGGATTGTTGGGCCGCCCCTATATCCATGTTAGGCGACCTTCTTCGTCACTATCTCTTGCGATGTTCACGTTTTAAATTTCAGGTGGTTCCTCCCCACGTTCATGTAATTTTCTTTACAAATTCATGTTTTTTAAAGATCCGAGGGCGCATTATAGGATCTGACATGTTTTACTATATGACAAAGCCTGGACGTACGTCTAATAAAGACCGTATGAAAGTTTTTTTAATGGCATTAGTCATGAAAATGATATTTGCATAAAAGTTTCAAGGGGAGTGGGACGGAAACCCACCATTGGCCAGGGTGGGGCCATGGCCTAGGCGGGCCCCCTCCCTCCGCCCCTGGTAACTCAAGTGCCTCTCAACCAAAAAATCCTGAAAGTTAAAATTGTATGGCTTGCTTATGCACTATGTCAATTCAAGAAGTCGAAAAGATCTGTGCCTGCAAACGGGTTGGGTGTGAACTTCGGATCCTGTGATTTTTTCCTTATGTATTTGGCCGATCTGGATTGCAATTCCCATCGACAACCCCTACCAAAAGAAAGGGATGTGGATGAGTGCCTTTCTCTTTTTTCTTATGACCTCCAGCTAGCTAAACTTGCTCCATATTAGAACATACCATTAATACGAGCATGTCATTCAACCAGCAACCCTCTAGTGCCCAAAGGAGAATAATTCTTCTTATCTGTTGTCTATTTTCCTCATGATCTTGATGCGCATAAGGACTAGCGCAGAATCTAGGTCTATGCGATTTGATGTAAGTCTGTTTTCTTCCTTTTATTTTGTGGAGATTGTACATGCAAGTAATTGGACGGCAGCTGTCTCCAAATTTGATGTTTATGCAAGATGGCTCATTGATGCCTATAGATTATTCATTTGTTAAAAATATGTCAATATCTCGACGACGACATGCAATTTTTTTTCTTTTTTTGTTAAGAAAATTATATATAAGGATCCACATCTAGAATTTAATAGTTTTTTTTACCATTCAATCGTTTAACTGAACAGCAGAGTAGAGCACACAGTAAAAATGATCTCTCTTGCAACACAGTAAAAATGGTTTCGGGGGCCGAACTCCCAGCAGCCTTTCATAGTTGGCATACTTTACCATCGGCTTTATTCCTCTGCACAAACTGAAGCAGTCGGCTTAGAAGCTGCAGAAGAGAGGTTCTACTGCTACTGAAGCAAAGATTTAGGTCTGCATGAATAAGAAACCTGTCAAAGATTACAACCTTCACCATAAGCGTGTAACCAATCACTCGGTAGATCTGCACTTTAAGTTTTATCGTGATTTTTACTGGATTTTATAGATTTTCATTTTCATTATGTAATATCATAACTAAAATTCTGTATAATAATAAAGTTGCATGGCAGTTTACTTTTGTCTGTGAAATCAAATCTAGGGGCCGGCCGGCCGGCCTGATTCGAGGCCTTCTTGTGTCCTGAATGAAATCCGCCAACGTTTTAGGTTGAGCTTCTAAATGTGGAACTCATGATACAACTCTACGATGCTTTACAAAAGAATAAAAGTGTGGTTGGAAAGATACCTATTTGTTGCCGCAAAGGAAAGGCATTTTCCTAATCCAGAATATTGGATAGTGGAGGACAAAATTGAGTTGCATCTATATCTTTGTGTCTTCACTATCTCTCTTTCTCTTTCTCATTCGCATGTTGCATACACAGACAGAAATGCAGAAGATATCAGAGCTTTAGATCAAGGACAGATGCATAAGCAATATTCGGCTTTTTCTAAGTTAAAGTGAGCTATGCTAGTTAGACTCAGACATAGTTAGCCAACTTGCCGAGTCAACTCACTCAAGTCTACTTGTTTCATTTAGCCTTGAGGATTCCCACCTTGAGGCTGAGTGGTGAGTGGTTGCTCCATCATCCAATAAACTGTCTTGTTTGACCTTTAATCTATAGCAACTTTAGTTAGTTTACTTTCTTGGTGACAGCAAGTGTAATTGCGTCGGTGAAGGTGGAGTTATACCGATGATGCATGTGCATGTCGGTAATTACTTTTCGGGACACTTGCACCGATGTGTCGGTAAAAGTTAAATCTTCACCGACATTCTCAAACCAGGCATCGGTAAAAACTGAATTTTAACGACATTGTAGTGACACATTGGTGAAAGCTCATTTTTAGCGACGTTTTACACTAGATGTCGATAAAAGCAAGCTTTCAATGGCATGCCGAACTGGACATTGATAAAAGTACACTTTTCTTTTTTTTGTAGTGACTCCACCTCATAGGGCCGAGGAGAGTAATGCCCATGAGAATTATAGGGTCTCATAATCTCTATTCCGACTAACTATGCTATGTCATTCGACACATAAAAAAATAAGTAGGAATCTAAATCAGGAAAACATTTAATACTGTTTTTTCACAATATGCTCATCACCAAGAATTAAAGAGCTATTTTAGAAAGTAAAAATGTCTCCCACCGATCAACTTAATGGAGGGTCTGCAACTTGAACACCTTTGGCCCTCCCATGTAGCCACTTTCTGCAGTGCCCTTATAGCATGCTTATAGGTTATGAATAATAAATCAATGTAAGTCATGTGGACAGTCACCTATATCAATGATTCTACCTCCATCATCACAAAGCTTGATTGACATCATTGAAAGTTATTAGTCAACAAAGTTTTCATTTTTCAGCTATTTCTTTTAAGAAAATATCAATTCCAGTTCAATGTTTGGACATAACTAACTATCTAATTTGAAATAATTCGGGCAGACTTACTTTCTGGAAGAAAAGATATTAAAATATGCTTCAAAAACTGTTTTACAGTTAACAAAAAGGATTTCTTCAAGAAAAAAGTTCGTAAGCCACATTTTTAAATTGATCTCTCTTCCATTTGACATCTCTCCCCCTCTCTCTCCTTTGCTTTTTGTTGTATTTGTGAACTAATTTGATTAATAAAGCATTTCTTTAGAATTTTCGAATGTCAACAAAGATTTGTAAATATGTCAAAAGCTATGTAGTTCTTAAAATTTCTTTTTCTTCATGACTTTTGTAGAAAAGGAAAATTATCATTATAGGTCACGGTTCATAACAATGGATCACTTGTTATGAGTTAAAAATGGCTTAACTGTCCTTGCTAGCTAAACAGAATACTCTCCCTCCCATAAGAGAAAAAGTAGTGATATGTGCTAAAGATACATCATTAAAATGACCAAAATGTCCCTTTAAAAGAGAGAGAGAGAGAGAACAAGAAAAGAAAAACCTGCCCACAGACTGAGGAATTCCATATCAATTGGTGACAAAGGCCAAGTTTGATACAACGAATTAAATGTCATAAAATATCATCACACGAGTATAAGAAATTTTATTATCAACATGGTGGTCCGAGATACCCATTTCATCAAAAGCAGGGTGTCTCATGCAATCAAACAAAAGCTAAGGTGCTACATGATAACATAAAAAATCAGCAAGCCAAACTAAAACGCATAGAATATATGTAAAGAGTTCATCTAGATATCTACGTACATTTGTTGACTGTTTATTCCGGTTCATACCACATGATTGCATAAACTTTGTTGGCATAAATCTAAAACTTTAATGAAAAGCCAACTTTCGAGTCACTTCTAATAATTAGTTATTACCTTCGTGTTTTTAATATCGGGTGCAACATAACTTGTCGAACCATTTTAAAATATCCCAGTAATCTTTTACTTGACTCTGGGTGAGTGAAGTTTCCCACTTCCGAGAGAAGAAAGCCGAAGCTTTCACCCAACGCCTTATCGCCAATGGTATGGTTTGATTTTGGTGTCTCAGGTGCTGCCTTCACCGTGCTTCAACTTACACGTCAATGACTTTTTTTTTACAGTATAAACGGAGATTCGAAAAGACGACATTACGCCAACCCCCTGAAAATAGTATCACTGTTTCAAGGGTTGCAACTTCTTGATCGTTCTTGATATCCAGTGACCTGGTAAATACATCACTTTAAATGTACTGCGTGGTTAAAAATGGCATCCCATGGGTATCCTCAAGTAAGAGAGAGAGAGAGAGAGAGAGAGAGAGAGAGAGAGAGATGTCACAACCTCCAACCTGAGGAAACTGACAGTCAATCGTATAAGAGATGTCACCACCTTTAGGCACTGGGAAGACAGACATCAACGCAGGCGGGATCCCACGTCCAACAGATCCATGTGATATCATTTTCCATAGCTTGTCTCAGAATTGAGCAGACAAAGCAGTACACGGATTCATTTGGAATTTGAAAGAGGTATACATTATGACATAAGGAAATACGATGGCCCAAGCGTACCAAATTAACTATCCACATGGACGAGATAGAGATAGAGAGCTATCTAGCAAGTTAATTTGGCGCAATTAGATCACTGTTTATAGATATTTTGGTATGTGCATATGTGTATATATATATACAGAAACATCTAACAAGCTAATTTGGTACAATTATATTGGTGTTTATAGACATTTTGGTATGTGTGTATATATATATATATATATATATATATATATATATATATATATATATATATATAGAGGAACATCTGTCAAGTTAATTTGGTGCAATCATATTGGTAGTGTTTATAGACATTTTGGTATAATGTATGTTTGCGTTTGATGCTAGACGAATAAAAAACAATCTTAGAACTTGATCTTTTCCATATTGGTGGTTGATAGAAATACAAGGAGAGAAAAGTGTTTGGGCATTTCCATCATCTGGTATTAGTCTTTTTGTTTTTATCTTATCTGTTGATTAGAAAAAGATGAAGAGCCGATATTATCCTTGTACCGTCTAAGTGTCTAATATTAGTTTACACTTTTTTCTCCTTGTTTTAGTCTCAGTCCAATTCATTTGATGCGATTTTATTGGTGTTTGTACACATTTTGGAATAGCTCGAGTTGGGTCGTGATATGGCATGCTGGGTTTACCATAAGGTTTAGTAGTAGTAAGAAACCAATGAAGTAGCAATGTCTTCATAAAGCTAAGGGTCATCACATCTTGCTAGAGCCAACGAGCCATGAATCATGATTATTTACGTACATATTGTTGATTAATGCAATTTATTCCACATAACTGGGAGGGCTAATCTGACCGAAGCTTCATCATTGAGTTAAGGTGACGGCAGTGCTCAACCGGAACCAAGAGCAGAAAGCATAGGTGCTCTCACCTCTCTCAATCCTTCCCGATTATTCTGTGAGTGAAACACAGTACTTCATCTCTATCCAAATTCATCTTCTTTAATCTGAATTTTCAATTCTGTCGTCTCTTATATCATAAAAGATCCATAGGTCATTGCATGTAAGAGTATTGAAGAAAACTGATCTTCACTTTTTTTTTCCTTTTTCTGGTAGACAAGTATTTGAAGTCTGAATTTAGGTTCTTTGAGGCATTAGAAGCTAGACTTAGAGGTTTGCCTATTGACTTTGCGGATGAAAATATTTGTTTATGCTTTTTGAACAAACAATGATGAACATTGATATTAACATTACTTATCGTTCATTATGACTTGCTTTATTTATTGTAAAGGGATAACAATAGCCTTTTTACTGAAAATATTCTATTTTTCTAATTTAAATCTAACATTTTTTTATTACAATTTCTAATTTCCGTTTTCAAAAATTTTATCTACAGATCAATGTGCCTGCCTAATCTCACCCATACCCTAGGCTCAAACCACCGTCTAGGCCGCCTGGCGTTAACAACACAGCTTCCAAACAGTGTTGAAAAAAACACACACATATAATGAGCCTGGTCATGGCAGGTTTGGACCGCTGAATCCAGTCGGATAGGAAATGAGGACCGCCTGAATCCAGTCGCTATGCAAAATTGCAATATATCTGGATATCCATCTAACAGAGTTTGACTTCGAACCCCGCCGTTGTCAATTTACCAGCACCGATTCACTTCATGGTTGGGAAACATTTTCTACTTTCAGCATCTGCTGCATCTTTTTGTTTGTCGCCCCACTGTGTGTGTGGAGAAGCAACACCTGCTCGTAACTGGATATGCTCAGGCATGTTCTTCATGCAGAGGTGCATGAATATACAAAATATGCGGAAAAGTCTTGAACCTTACTGTTCTTATTCAGTATCACCAAGACCTGCAACGAAGCATCTTGAGGAAAGTTGAAGCTGCCTAGTCAGTTTTTACTCCAACAAACAGAGGAAATTTTTTCTCAACATGGCAGGGCACAAGTATAGCCTCAATACCAAGTGACGTCTGTTCGAAATATGAATAAGAGACAGCGAACTAATAACTTTACATATATAAAAATTTGAATTTTGTTCAAGTCGACATTTTTGGGCTTGAACTCATTAGTCTCTCAGCTGATTCACGATTTACAACTTTATGAAACAGAAATCAAGGACAACCAATATCATCACAAGATCGACGTCTAATGCTGCAACCACATGCCACGTATCATATTGCTTCATTTTTGTGCTTGAAATGCATTAGTCACTCTGCTAATTTTTGGAGAAGCACATCACTCTGGACCTGATCAAAGTATTCAATTAGAGCAACTTTTTGCAGAGCTTACCAACAGTCTCTACAGGAAAAGATCCCATCCTTGAAATCATGGAACCTCTTCGCATCCTTGGCAATGATCTCTTTTTGTACAACTCTAGAGTCTATAAGTAAATTTTATCCAGTTACGACAATTCCCACAAACTCTGAGATTCGTGAATATCCGAATAAGGGTTAACATGTGGTAGGCAGAGAAACCCAAAAAGCAGTTTTGCCAACTTTTCACTTTGGTAGTACAAAGATCTCTCTTTCATCTCGTCGTCCAAGTCTTGCAACACAAAACTGGGATCGGGGACATAACCTAGGCCTTGGTTCTTAAAATTAGCCCAGCGAGTTTGGCATATATCTCCTCGTTTCTTGGGTGTGATTGGTCCCCAACAAGAAAAACGTAAATTTTGTGATTAACCTCAATCCAGCTTAGTGCAGGATCCTTCTGCAGAGTTCAGACCAATGTTTCTCATCACACTTTTGATCCTAGCAACCTCAGTCCAACTGATCGCAGAAGCATACAGATCAGATAATAAGACATGAGTTCCATCACCTTCCTTCACCAGCTGAAGTACAGATTCAGCTACTCTCTGTCCTACCCCAATCTCACCATGAATTCTACATGTAGTAAGCAATGTCCGCCAGATTACAGCATCTGGCCATATGGGCATGCTGTGTATAAACTTCAGCTTCTTCCAACTGCCCAGCTCGTCCAAGGAGATCAATCATGCAGCCATGATGATCTCTTGAGAGCACAATGCCAAGGGTATACATCAGATGGAAAACTCTGCGACCTTTTCCCAGCATTACTGGATGCTCATAGAAGACTTACAAAGGTGGCATAATTTGGGATTATACCAAACTCCTGCATTTCCTCACAGAACTGCAGAGCTTCCTCACCACAGTCGTTTTGTGCATAGCCTGAAATCATTGCATTAAACAAAACAACATCCTTTTCCAGCAAGCTGTTATTAAACACCAAAAGTGCCATTCCCATGCACACGCACTTCCTGTACATGTCAATGAGCGCTGCAGCCACAAGTACGTCTGTGTGAAGGCTTGTTTTCATGCTTATGGATCTGCTTACCATCTGAAAACAGAGAAATTCCGGCACATGCTCCAAGTGCTACTGAAATTTAAACTGATCTGGCTTTATGGAGAATGATGTCATGTTGTGAAAGAGCAACAGGGCAACTTCTTCCCACCCGTTCTGAACCAGTCCAGTGATCATGGCAGTCCATGATACCACTTCTGCATTGCTCATCCCACTGAAAACCTTGAAAGAGTCTCCAACGCTACCACATTTTGCATACATGCTCAACACAGAAGTATGAGAAGAATTCTGGTTCTAGCGCTTCTTTGATCATAACTGCATGGATCTTCATCCCTTTCCTCAGTGCCAATAAGTGTTCCCACGCAATCAGGCCACTAGCAGCTGCGCACTTATCCGGTCTTATCTACCGTGAACCATTTCACCGAACATCTCCAATACTTTCTCATCCCTCTGGTTCTGTACATGTCCGACAACCACAAGTCTTGCATCCTCGGCCCTGCTACAATTCACATACATCATACATTTCTATGATTGCAGCACCCACAAAGACGTTGGCTTTCAGACTGGACACATCCATCTCTCCATGAGCTACCCTCTCGCCCAGAGCATGACCAAGCTCTACGCAAGCCTTAAACAAGCCCGAGAATGTGAATTCACTTAAGAGCAACAAGACCAAAATGCATCATCATGAACAACTTAAGCGCCTCTTTGTCACATGCATTCCATGGAACCACATGTCGAGGAGGCATTTCGTTGAACAACTTGCGAGCGTCGTGGATGCGACCCCATTCAAGAATATGTCGACGAGCTTGACACTTAATTTCAGATACAGATAGGGGAAGCCGGTGCGGACCATGTGGGAGTGAACCCACCTTTCTCCTTGAGTTTTGAACCCATCTCCTAGCTGCGCATCTCGACGAAGAAAAACCTAACAACTAGCGGTCCAATTCTGGAACATTTATTCCCTGAGATTTGCCTTCATGACTTGCTATAAACGGCGATATGATCCCTGTAGCTGCGTTCTACTGCGGGAACTTATCCTGTTCAGACCGGTGGAGATCCTGTTCTCCTTGCTATAAACGGCGGTGTATTCCCCGCTGCTCAACCGACGGTGACGGTGAATCGGACTGCGCAGGGGTTGGTGGGTTGATTTGGTCACTCGGTCGGGTTAGTATTAGGAATTGAATTGTAGATATGCAAATGCAACTGAGTTAGACTCTAGCTCTTTATTTCTATTTAATTTTTTCTTTTATTAATTTAATTAGCTACTGAAATTTGGTGAAATCATTAAAATATATATATATATATATATATATATATATATATATATATATATATATATATAGAGAGAGAGAGAGAGAGAGAGAAAGAGAGAGAGAGTGAGAGAGCCGATAAAATGGAAATATATAGCAAAATTTGGGGACAAGAAGCCCCCTAAGTACATAAACAAACCGCAAAACAAAATAAAAAAGGAATATACAAGTTAGTATCACAATAAAACGTAATAAAAGAGATAGAAAGAGAGTAGACAGACAGAACAATAGAGTCACCCAGCAGTAGACGAAGGACGGCGCCGTAGCCGAATAGCAAAGTGAACATCTCCCTGCACAAGGCGTGCCACAGACTCCGACGATGATAGGTGTTCCTGAAGACCCTGTTGTTGCACTCTTTCCAAATGCGCCACCAAGAAGAAATGAACCAGAACCTCCAAACACGACCCCAGGTGAAAGACATGTGAGAAGAAGGGCAAAAAAGGAAAAAAAGACGAATGAATGGTGGGTTTGGGAGGTTGTTAACGAAGGAGGACCATGCAGAAACAAGAACACTACAGAAGAAAGGACAAGAGGTAAAGAGGTGAACCCGAGACTCAGCCGCGGCGAGACAGAGGGGACATTGGTTAGCTAGACTAATACCGAGACGTTGTAGGTGATCAAAAGTATTGATGTGACAATTAAGGAGAAGCCAGACAAAAACAATGGCACGGGGAGAGGGACCAGGGGACCAAAGAGATCGGGGTGAAAGCGACGCGACAGATGAACCAAAGGAGGCCAGGTAACAAGAAGAAAAAGTGTATTCACCGGAAGACGAAAGAGACCAGGAAGTGGGGGCGAGCGGTGGGAGGTCAGCAAGGCGGAGGAAAAGAAGAAGGACAAGAAGCAGAGAAAAAGAGAGATTGGTCTCACCCAAAATTTACTCGAAACAGGTTCAATTTTTTATATAATTTGAAAGACCCAGATACTCTTACCAAATTTTTTTTTGTGTAAATGAGAGAGAGCAATATGCATCTCTACAAATAAGATTGTAGAACAAGTCGAACCAACTCTAGCTCGAATAAAATCAACTTCAATAAAAAATTACTAAAAGTAGTGGAGTTTTACTGAAAACAACACCCAAGTTTTTTCACCCGACCAAAAGAATGTCATCACTCATTTTCCAAATTTTTCTCTGAATTTGTGATTTGCAATTTTTTTTGTCTAGCCTCAAAAAGTTTTTTTTTTTTTTAAAAAAAAGCAGACGACAAGCCGAAACTCTAGATGGCGTAGACCTTTTTATTTTTTTTATTTTTTTTTAAAGTACACGCCAACTGCAGTAGGCTTCAATATCACGGTTTAAAACAATAAAAATGTTATACATATGTAAAAGCGTGAAGTTAGAAATCATAGATTTGTCCATATATAACTTTAAATTATAAAAACATATGTAAATTGCGTATAAGTCAAGGATGTACAAGTCCATGATACATAGAAAGCGAATGCTTCCTCTCTCAGAGTTGCATTGAATCGGACAATTAAGTACGTTTAAAAAGTTGTTTTGCTAGGAGTCAGAAGCAGTTAGGTATGACTGCTGCAACAAGATTCATGGCGTTTAAGTGCTAGAATTGAGCCGACCATCGAGCGCATTCGGACAAGACAGGCCGGGAATCGGGGCAGCCGGCGACAAACAAAGGTCTGCGTTCCATGATAGGTGCCGCCCATACGCTTCGCCTTGTTGCCATTAAAGGAGGCACACCATGGAAACAGTGATGATGAGAACAGACTGCGCCTCATCATGGACTGCACTACGCCTCATCATGCACATCCAAACCTTTACTTACTGTGCATTTGTGTCCCTTCCCTTGCTCAGGGACATATATAGCCCAATGCATACTGTTTTTATAAAGAGAAAGCAGTATAGTCGATCCCAATAGATATGGGGTTTGTAAGCAGCCATCTCCATTGCAAATTCTTGAGGTAAGCAGCTAGTCTCCATTAGTGTCCATTGCTGAAGCTCAGGTGTCTTACTGTAAAAGGAAAGCCATTGACAAGCAAATTGAAGCATGGAGCTTTCACCTGGGTGGTGGGAAACTCCGCTCACTGAAAAAAAGTAACCATGCACTCTGTTATATCATTGGATCCCATCTTAAATGTTTCAAGTTAGGTGTTCGATATCAGTAAAAGTTTGTTATTGTTCAACTCAATTTTTGAGGCAGATTGATGAAACATGAGGCTCGTGGACGAGTATTTCCATGGATTTCAAGCTATATAACCTCAATGCTTGTAATAAACAGTCTTTACTGACTTGAATATTGATATTTTCTTTTTCCTTATTCAATGCTTTCCTTCTTATGCGTGTTTTCATTTGCTTGGTAACTAATCCAATTCAATATATCCCGATAAAGGCTGGTTCTCAATATTGTTGGTGAAATGACTTACCTTGAATATACTGCTACCATTGCTGGGACCAACATTGTAGCAAGTACTAGCGTCCAACCGTACTTCATCTGGCAATTAAACACATCTTTCAAGCATATCAGACATGGCCCTCAGATGGGATACATAACGTCATAATCTATTCTAAAAGTTCTGACAAATTTTTTTTGAATATATGTGGAATCTCAATGATGGTTTATATGGTACAGGCGAGTGCAAATATACTACGTAGCTTATACTTAAAGCACATGATGGCTAATCAATGCAGTAAAATAAAGTAAAAAAGTATAATTATTGGAAAAATGAAAGCTAAAATAGAATACAAAGCTGACCAATGTGCAAGAAAACCTAGATAAGTAATATCTTGTAGCTCATCTCAAGCCTTTAAGATAAGAACTTGCCATCGATGGGGATCCAGATATCGACTGCCCTCCCCTGGCCCACCTCACTATGCCACACTGCTCGAGGCTAATCATATTTCTTATTTGAGAAATGGTTTCTCCATCATAAAGGAAAACAAGAAGCAACATATACAATGAACATTCCTAACACGAAATCCTGTTTGTCAGATTCTTTCGTTTCATATTTTGAAATCAGGCTTGGTCATTCCCAAGGAATTGAGCGCAGAAGTTCGTAACAGTAGAATATCGACGCCCCACAGCACAAGGTTCATCTCGTAAACGCAAACAAATCCCTGGAGCGGAAATAAAGGAGCTTGAAAATAACGTCGTATCAAGGTTTTAAAAATGCCTTCTCGATTTTTTTATGCGTTCTTTCGAAGTAAACGGCGATATCGGTCATGATAACGTCTGAAAGGCGCCATATTTTAAAGAACCTTGGACAGAAGACGAACCGCCTGGAGACTCGGTTGATGCTTGCCTGCCCCTCGTACTCCGATTCGACTCCGGAGCTCTTTGCTCCAAGCCTCCAACATCCCACCAACTTTCAAGAGAGCGAGAGAGAGAATCTCGTTTGAAAGTACTTGCATGGGAGAAGTGTTCTGTTAGGGATGGAAGTCTTTGGTTCTTCCCCAGTATTCCTCTTCCTCCTTCTTCTTCCTCCTCCTTTCGCTTTTGCTTTTCCCCTCATTCCTTCCATACCGACCCCATGTTTCCTTCCCTTGCTTTTGCTTTACTCTCCTTCTATCCACCCTCCGATACTTTGACCGCTATCGGGTTCCTTCTATCCCGATTCATCCTTCCCTCGGAAGCCTCCGTCTCTTACTCTCTCTTTCTCTTCGTCTTTCATTCGTTCTTTCCCTTTTTCCTTCCGGTGCTTCCTTTTCTCAGAAAATTCTCCCGATCTGTAAACTCCATGGAAATCTAAAATATGAAAGCAGACGAAGAATACAAAAGAAAGGAGAAGATTGCACTCATAGCCGATTATGATATTGATTCAAATCTTCACACCAGCGAATTCGTATATCAAGAGAAAGCAAACGAAAATCAATGACAAAAGGAAACTTTCAGGCTTCTTTAATTACAGCATCTTCAACATTAATCGACCTTCCGGGGAAATCCGCGCTCCGGTGCCGGCCGTGGACTTGGCTGATGCTTGGGCTACCAGGCTGACGGATGTCGGCAATTGAGGCGGTGATAAAGCGGAAAACTAAGATGTACGGATCTTCTTGAGCGGGATGAACACGGAATTGAGATCCGACGGGACCGGGAAGTACTTGTCAGGAGGAATTTCCGTTATCTGCTTGCTCGAGCGCTTGAATCTTCTCGCCGGAGGCGGCGGACAGACGGTCGGCGCTGGGATTCTATTCGCCTCTCCCTTCGGCGTCGTGCACTCGTCTTTCTCCTCCTCCTCGTCCGTCGTTCTTTCCAATGTCCGCTCCTCCTTCACTCCTTCTCCGTCGAGGACGATCGGATTCTTCTTCTTCTCATCATCGAATTCCCGCGACGGGATCTTGATCGTCAGCGGCGGCAAGCAGACAGGCGGGTCCATGATTTTGGTCGGCTCTCCTTTGAGCGTCGTGCACTCCTCTATCTTTTCCTCCTCCTGCACTCTCTCCAATCTCCGCTGCTCCTCGGCTCCACCGCCTGCAGAGACGCCAGAATTCTTGTTCGGTCCTGCAAATTCGAGCGAAATAATATTGATTCCCGGCGACGTCGTCGTCGTAGGTTTCTCGTCGGGGGCTTGCATCTGAACGATCTCCATGGGGTCCGACGGCCGATCGCGCGAGGTGAAACCCTAAGGCGTCCGCTAAAGGTTGAGAGCGAGAAAGAGAGAGCTCAGCGGGGCCGTCTCTGGGTCATGATGGAATGCGATCCGGCTGTGCCTCACGCGCGAGGGCGTGCGGTATGATGACAGCAAGCGATAGCTGCAGCTGCGGCAGAGAAGCTCGATCGCCTGCAGAAGAATAACCAAGCTCCCCCTCTCCCTCGCCCCCAGAACCCTTTCCCTTCGTTTAAAAGAACCTCTCCCCGCGTCCCAATACTCTCTCTCTCTCTCTCTCTTCTGCGAAGGAGAAAGTAGGAAAAGTGAGAATCGTCCTCGGAGAGAAGGCCAGGCGACAGCCAGTGGAATTAGGGTTTTTTTTTTTTTCTTTTTAAATTGCAGTTTCCTTTCTTTTTTTCTTATATCTTTTCCTTTCCAAATTTGTTTCCGGCTTTTGCATCTTTCGAGATCCCATCTAACTAACGCTGACGTGGCTGTTACTTAGGCATAACGCCCGGTCAGAGAATTGTAGTGGGTAGGGAGGGCCGAGCCTGCCCATTTTACCCTTCCAATCACGTGCGCGCTTCTGGAAGACGGATCTGCCCTTCAAATCCGGACCCGCCAGCGGCTCATCGGGTTGGGTCCTTTGGAGGAGAAGATGGGCCAACATTTTGCTTCCTTTGGAAGCCACCCTGGGCTATAGTTTTGGCGCCTTTGAGCTACGGGCTAAATATGTACAGAGTGGTAGCAATATCATGATTCACGGGACCGTTTGATGTCAGGTTGCATGCTTTTGGTCTCTTTGTGTCTTGTTGTCTCTTTTGCGTGGTTGATCTACAATGCAAACTCTGAAGAGATCAAACACCCAAATCCAATCGTCAGCTGCGTTTGATTTTTGAGATAATTTTATTTTTGGGATCGGATACACATGGTCCTTTTCAAGGGTAAATTGGTCACTTGGTTCTATACGTACGGTCAGGAGTGATCTGGAAGCAAAGGCGGGATGGCCCTGGGAGGCGTCGGGGGGGGAAGGAGGGTCGTTGGGGAAGAGGGGCACCTGGGAATTTAGGGCGGAAGAGGTGGGGCCCCCCTTTTGCCAGGGGATGGAGGCAAAGGGCGTCAGCAATTGGTCGAAAACAGCGGGTGGATCCCACCGGAGGAGGGGTTGGTCTGCCCCACCACGTGCCGGGACGGTGATGTCTTCACATGGAAGTGAGCGTAATCATCTCCCTCCGGACACCCATGGTGTAAGGAGATTTCTTTTTTTAATTAAGCGGCAAAAGCTTCTCTAATCCTGCTTTCATTATATATTGTTCATGCTCCCGCCCTCCTGCTTTCCTCTGCTTTCTTTCTTTTAATTCACATCCTTCTCGTTACTTTCCTTTCTCTATTTCTTTCCTTTTTATATCCAGTTCTTGTATGTATAAAACATGCATTTAGAGTATAAAAATAACATAAAAATGTCAAGAACCAAGGAGGCCAACGGGAGCTTGCCTCACCTGCCTGGATGGGTCGGAAACACTTTACAGTGAGTTAGGTGAATAGTTCCACATTCGAGGTGTGTTTCTCTTTGTCATAGAGCAGCAAGGATTTGAGCCCACACCCATAGCTTGCCGATCAAGAAAGCAAAAATTAGTTGGAAAGTGAGTTTCACCTCATTCCATTCTTACTTGCAAATACTATTTTTTGATATATTTATCCAACGAGGGGCTTAAGTTTGATTTTTTTTTTTTACGCATAACCACCTTTCTTTTAAATAATACGCTTGTGCTGCTGTTCCACTGAAATGAGATTCGTGACTTTGATCTTTGGTTTCTTGCCAATTAATCTCTTCGTAGTTCGTAGAGTTAAGAAATAAGTTTATGTCAAAATGAATGCACCCTGTCTACCGAGTTTACTTATCAAAGATGTTTCATTTCGAGATATACATTAGCGCTCCAACTAGTGCAAGTTGTGACATGAAGGAAGGTGTATTGTCATGCTTCACATCTGACCTATTTTACATCTTTGTTATTTATTTATTTACATTTTTTTGACCTCTTCCAAGGGAGAAAGAAAGAGGGACGCCGGAGGTGGGGTCCCCGGCGATACTTGATTGGAGAAGGTGCAGGACTCGAACAGCAGCAACCCGACAACCATTGCAGAAGGCGACGTGCATAAAAGAAAAAGCTTTTTGCCTTTTCTTCACCTACCTATTTCCATACTACTCCATCCATATCCATATATATAAACGACCACTTAGTTTAACAACTAAAACTAGATATTGCATGAGAAAAGACATTTTATGTATAATAAAAGACGCATTGGATCAAGTTCACGTTCCTATTGTCAGGTTGATGTTAATTTTTTGATGGTTAAAAAGCACGTTTGAACTTAGAAAAAAACGATCAACTTGATGTGTATTTTGTATCGTAGCAATAGAGAAATGCTTTTTGAGTTTTGACTTAGATAGATAAAGATAGAAGACCATCCGTTGGGGATGGAGGCGAACAGGGTGGTCTTCGTTTTTAAAATTTTTTAAATGCGAAGACGTTTAGTTGGGAAAATGGCTGGTAACTCAGCTTGGTAACTCGGTAATTACTGGGATTAACCGTTCCAGAAAAACTTACCGAGGGCAGGAATTGGTGGGACCAGCAGTGAGTTATCTTAACGTTGTCTGTTATGGTTCTAAAGGTTTTAACGGACTCGTGATCCTTTCGGCCGATTCGCGATCCTTGTCGTCACGCATACTTGGCCGAGTCAGAATGGGCGAGTCACTTGAGTTTAATTAAAGACCGACTCTTGATTGCTGTCCTGATAATTAAGTCGAGCTTGTGCGTTCGGGCCGAGTCGTCTCGCCTCGGAGAAAAATTCATTCATGCATTCTTTGCGCCGTCACTTAGGGGTGAACACGAGTCGAGTTGAGCCCGAGTTCACTCAGCTCGAGCTTGAGAATAGTTCGATAGAAGTAGCTCGAGCTCGACTCGGTTAAGGCTCAACAAACTCGTTTCAATAGAATTGATATTCACCGTTACGTGTTGAACTCGAGCTCAACTTGATTAAGGCTTGACAAACTTGTTTAAATAGAATTGATATTCATCGTTACATGTTGAGCTAGTGCTCGACTTGATTAAGGCTCGACCAACTCGTTTAAATAGAATTTATATTCATCGTTACGAGTTCGACTCGATTGAGGCTCAACAAACTCGTAAACTTGTTTCAATATATCGACTTGATTAAGACTCGACAAACCCTATTAAGGCTCGAGCTCGACTCGGCAGTTACTTGTTGAACTTGAAATCAACTCAATTATTTGAACAAGTCAACTCATGAATTCGAGCTCAACTCATTACGCAAATAACTCTGTTCGAACTCGTCCACGAGCCGAGCTTTAACGAGTCGAGCTCGAGTGTTGTTCACACCTACCGTCACCCCATCAAAGCATTTGTTTCCTTGCAAAACCACACTCATAGGAGGTTATGCGTCTGCAACTCTCATTCAGACGGTAGGATATTCCTCACATAGTCATACATATGTCACACAATAATGTATAATTTGTTTCTCAACCCAAATGCAAAATCTTATAAATCTTGGGGAATAAAGAAATGGCGTATTGATTAATAGTTGCTATAATTTATTTCTTAACCTATTAAAAAAAAATTATTTCTCTTCATTTATTTTCCAAACCTTTGCTTATGTCGACTTGTCGATGGTCAATGATTAATTTGATTCGATCTTGCAGCAAATGGGCGGCCTTTTAGTACATATAAATGATCTTTAAAGAACTAATTAATGTTCTTTCAGTGTTTTATGAATGCGTTATTCCATGCAGAAGCTGAAAAGCATGAAAATTATTATAATTGTTATAAATGCGATCTCGATGAGGCCCCTCTTGATCATGTGCAAGCCCAAACAAAAGGTTAATGTATAAAATTGGTCACAGTTTGATGGAACGTATAATAATGCTGAAAAAATATAGAATGGTTTTATAACTCTTTTATAACTCATTGCTCAAATTTTGCACCATTGATTACTGCTACCAGTTCTTCCATTAAGAAGTGTTAAACTACAAGTTAATATTCTTTTGAATATCGAAGGACAAGGAAGAATATTATAACTTAGCGATCTGCCATATTGCGTGTAAAAAAAATTAAATATAAAAAATAAATAATAACATGAAAATATTTTACAAACATTTGACAAGTGGCACCCTTAAATGGGCTCCAGAATTAAATGGCTTGCCATTGATTCGATTTGAATTGGCAGATTCTGAAAATATTGTCTGATGTGTTAGGCAAACTAAGCAATATCTAATTAAAACGAATAATTGTATTTTTTTTGAAAAAACACATTTTTCCGAGTTTTTGCCACTAGTTTCTCACTTATTTTATTTTTTCTATATTTTTAGTTTTTTAAAATTTTTAAAAATTTACCATACCTTTTCCATATTTTTCATTTATTTTTTCAAGCTCATGTGTATTATACTTGTGAAAATTCTCACCATTTAAAACTCTGAGATGTTATTTGTGACTATGACCTAACCAAGTAGAAATTAACGTTTTACGTCAGTTTTTCTAGTTTTAGCGAAATCACACTTACCCTAAAGTCTTTTCTTTTCTTGGGTTAGAACGCACCAATTGGCAAGACTAATTTACTTTTAGCATTTTAAGAGAAGCACTGAAATTCACTGGAGGAACTAACTTGCATGACAGTATAAAGTCAGGGACCTTTTGATAATATGATTCATAAGGCAGGGACTATTTTCGCAAAATCCCTTCGTATGCAATTTCATTTGAAGATGACTACTTATTTCATTCATAAAGACAATTTATGAGGCATAAATTAGATGCTTTGCATTGTTTCCAGTTGACAATGAAAGAATGTTCAGGGATGCTTTAATTGCACTTTTTCTCTTATTTATTGACCTGTTAACGAGTTGGGGTCATTTGATCCTTCCTTTCCATATATATATATATATATATATATATTCATAATTCTTAATGATTTCTGCCAGTTGTTCAAATTCAGGATGTAAGGCAAATTCAAAGAACTCGTCTATGTTGTCTTGTTCTTTTACAAATAAAAATCTAAGAATTAAAGCAACAATGTTCATACATGTCCTTCGATGTCACATTAAGTTTGTTATGGTCCTTAAATCCGATTTTAAAAGAAAACCATGTTTTAGAATCAGGTTCAATTATATATATATATATATATATATATAGGTCTCGTGATCGACATAGATTCAAGTTTCAACAGTGGGCGGGTATATAAGCATAGCGCACATGGGAACTCCCAAACACATGGGGTCGTGTTTGAAGTATAACATATAACCTTCTTGGCCTTCTCTTTCTTTCACTTCTGTACTACTGCTGAGTACCTGACCCGACACCCACTCTTAGACAAAACTTAATTTGTTTGAGCACCAAGAGCATGGTTTTGGAGAAAAAAGCGTTTCACTATGACCTATCATGGTTAGAGAGTACTATATACCCGACATTTACATATTCAGATTCGAATACTAACCAAGAAAAGTCATATAAGAATTTGAATCCCAAAATCTGATTTCACAATCTGAATCCAATCCGAATCTGATTGTTCCATCACATATCCGGATCCAAATCCAAATCTTGAACTGAATTTGGCTAATTTTTTAAATCTAAGAGCATTCGAGAGAGAATATTTATTTAAAACTAAATTTGAACTTAGAGTTTTCACAATCTGGAGACTCTCTCAGTCTACGTGCATGCATGCACCTTTGAATGGACGGGACGTCCCAAAACAATAAGTCGCAGGTAAGTTTTTCTTTATCGTGGAAGAATATTTACCTAAACAAACACACAGAGTTCCTTATTGGTCATATGCGAAAATGTCAGGTATTAAAATTGATTGAGGTAGCAGGTTATAACGAAACCATTAAATGGACTATAGGCAAACGGAGTACTCCACAGCTATATCTTTTTTTATCAAAGTAGTTGATGAACGTATTGTTACGTGGATAAATTAAAAAAGAAAAGAACAAGAGTCTGAATTAATTATATCATGTGCATGCACGTTCATGTTTGTTGGCTCTAAATCTAATTGCTGCACCTACCCTTTATATTAGGGCTCATGCGGATCCAGGGGCAGAGCCACTATTTCGTTTAGGGACGAGCCAAAAAATACAACTTCAAATTTGGGTAGGACCAAAATGAATCTAAATAAAAAAATACATTGAACAACTAATTTTTTTTATTTTTTTAATGTAATTTTTTTTTCCAGCTACTTAGGGGCAGGCCACGGCCTAGGTGGGCCCTCCCCTCCCTCCGCCCTTGTGCGGATCCCAATGATTGATTGTCACCAAACTATGAAACTAACGTGCAACTTTACCATGATTTTAAAAATAATAGTTTGGCAGCAAAAACACTTTGTAAATGTTATATATATATATATATATATATATATATATATATATATATATATATATATATATATATATATATATATATATATATATATATATATATATATATATAGTGTTGGGATCTTGATGCCAAAATATACTCAAATTAGAGCAAAATGAGAAATATTATACATGTGTTTTTACTAGTGAACTAAAAGGGCATTCGATGAGTTGCATAGAAACATGGACAACATCTTCATTAAGAGTGAGCGAAGAGAGCGTAAAGAGGATAGAGTTGGATGTGGATGCTGGTAACATAAAAAATGCACCTAACTTGTGAAAGGAGCAGTTGGCTGTGAAGGGTTTGTGGTAGGTCCGAAAATCCGAGGGCCTGGCGAAGACGGCCTGGAGACACGGGCAGCCGTCAGCCATCTTGGCCGCTCGGAGATAGGCACGTATCAGTTTGGGTGGTTGTTGGTCCGTTCCAATCAACCCCGTCATTTGATCTTACTCGAACCCAATGGGCAAAATGCGGCAGTTGTTATAGGAAAGCTTATGAACTCATGCAAGGGCAGAACCAGAAATTTTTAATATAAAAGGGTTGAATTATAATTGACATTCAAAATTTTGACATGGCCGAAATAATATTGTTTAAAATTTTTAATAGAACAAGTGATTTTTTTTTAAAAAAATTTACATGTTTAAATTAGAAAAAAAGAAGAAGAATTTGGAGAGGGGGCATCTGCCCTTTCCATGCACTTGTTGGTGGTGGAGCAAAATAAATTTTTTGTTAAGAAGCATTAATGGTTTAAATTTAGACTTTAAAAGGCACTTGTATATAAATAAATAAAGGAGGAGGCATCAATATACAAATAAAACTACTTTATGTGGTTTGGTATGGGCAATGGCCCACATCAGCTTATACCTGCCACCGCTATTGGTGCTTGGAGGTCACCCGTTAGATGAACTGCCGACACCTATACATAGGGCCCACGCATGCTCTTCCTTCTCTAACAATGTCTGGTGAATCTCACCTAGGCTTGGCTGATTTACTCCGGGTCTCTAACAATGTTTGGTGAATCTCACCTAGGCTTAGCTGATTTACTCCGGGTCTCTAACAATGTCTGGTGAATCTCACCTAGGCTTGGCTGATTTACTTCGGGTCTCTAACAATGTCTGGTGAATCTCACCTAGGCTTGGCTGATTTACTCCGGGTCTTGGCTGGGCTACCTAGGTGTGGAACGACCTACAGACTTAGAACACAATTTAGAGTTGTCAATCTTTTTTTAGCTAACGCAATTAAAGTTTGCCTAAAGAAAGGGACAGATTCACGTTCAAGTCTGTTCTGCCAACTTGCTTAAGTTTTTAAGAAAGTTACGAATAAGGTATAAGTGTTTCGTGAATCTACCTCAAAATTGAATTAAATTCATGAAACACTTGACATGTGTCATGTGAATCTACTTCGGTTTTGAAGTTGATTCATAGAACGCTCATTGTGTTAATCTTTTCAATATTTGAAATAGATTCATGAAACACTAACATAAATAATATTCCTATTGCCGAACACCCTCGTATTCATTCGTTATCTATGAAAACGGAACCTAGAGTCAGCTTTGTACGTGAACTGCGACCTGAAATCCCAATTCAAAGACCAAATATAAAATCCCTTGTAAAATTTACAGGACCAGTGTATTGAATTTACGTTGCTCGAAATATCCAAAACTGATCCATGATATAACCGGTGGATCGATCTAGGCCTAGTTGAGTCTGCTCGGACCCAGGGCCGGGCCAACCGGGCGGAAGAGACCGAACCATTGTGATTAAGGACCGGCGGTGAACTCCAAATTTTCCGACGCAGGAAAGGAACAGGTGGGTCGTGGTCGCGACGATCCGTCGGAAAGAAAAACCCAGGCGGCGACGGAAAAGGTTGGCGGTCAACCTCGCTAGGGTTGGGAAAAAGCGACTGCCCGAATTCGGTTTCCCCGTCATTTTCCCATCAAACACGCATCTTTCACGGACCTTAGAAGCCACGCCTGCCTTCGGACACCGCCGCCCAGGGAGTCGGAAAATTATTGTAGTGAAAGTTTCACGAGAGGGGGTTATGGTTTTCGTTAAATTGAACATGAGTCACTCAAACTTTGCAATCCTTTTTGACGAGATCTATGGAGGCGTAGTCTTTACTCGCCTGAGAATTCAAAGTCGAAAAAACTCAGTCAAACTTGAACGAAATGATCTTCGTATTTCTTAGTCACAAAATGACAGATTGTTAAAAAAATGGATCATGTGGAAAAAGTTGGAAAACGCTTTAGGGTTTTCGAAATATGATCAGAAGATGAGCCCTTAATAAAAATGCTTGAAACCATTTTCCTACTGTCCCCGTCTCTAGATCTCCGGTGGGTCTGCTGTATTTTTTTTGGGTGGTGGTTCCGTCCACTGCACTCCAAAACCGAATTGCTATTTCCCTTGAAAATCTCTTCTCCTCTTACTTCCATCTTCTACTCTTCTTCTTCTTCCCCATCGTATAAAGAAACAAGGAGCAAAGGCGAGGTTTCAGAAACAGAGAAGAAAAAAGCCCTAATTCCATCTTCATTCATCTCTCTCTCTCTCTCTCTCTCTTTCTCTTTGTCAAAGTGCTTCTGGATTCTTTGCAAGAAGTGGAGGAGAAGAAGGGTCTGACTAGGTCAATTTGGCGAAGAGAGACGGGGGGAAAGAGTGGAAGATGAAGTCGCAGCAGGGGTCGATCGGCCGGCGGACGAATAGCTTCCGAGGCGTACTGTCTGAGGGCGTTGCAGATGGCGCCGCGAAGTCTCCGGTGGGGCTTTTCTGGCTTCTCCTTCACGGCCTCTGCTGCATCATCAGCCTCGTGCTTGGGTTTCGCTTCTCCAGGCTCATCTTCTACGTCCTCTTCTCTGCCTCCGCCACCACCAGGCTGAGTACCACCGGCACGACAGTCGCCACTGATCTCTCTGCCCAGCCTCTTCTCAACGTCCAGCCAGAGAGGCTGCTCACGCTTCAATCTGTGGCACGACCGTCGCCGCCGCCTTCCTCCCTTCAGCCGCCTCCGGCGAGGAGCAAGGTGGTGGTCGGCCGCCATGGGATCCGAATCCGGCCGTACCCACATCCGAATTCGGAAGAGGTGATGAGGGCGCACATGCTGATCGATCGGGTTCAGGCCGAGCAGAGGAGGGTTTATGGAGTGAAGAAGTGGAAGAGGTTGGTGGTGATCACTCCCACCTACGTCCGGACGTTCCAGACCGTGCATCTTACCGGGCTAATGCACACGCTGATGCTTGTGCCCGGCGACCTCACCTGGATCGTCGTAGAGGCCGGCGGAGTTTCCAACGAGACAGCCTCGTTGATCTCCGCTTCCGGACTGGATATGGTCCATGTGGGTTTCAATGAGCAGATGCCCATCTACTGGGAAGGTCGACATCTGATGGAGGCAAGAATGCGCCTTCATGGTCTGAGGTAACTTTCGGGAACCAATTCTGTTGAATGCTGTTGTGATTTGTTATTGATTTAGATGGGCTTCTAGTCTGGTGGCCGATTTTTCTTTTCCTCACATATCTTGTTAAGTTTTCTAGTTTATAGATCAATATATGTTTAAGCATTAGTTTATTGGTCTTTTTGTGGTTTGGCCTTAAACAGAATTGTGAGGGAAAAGAGATTGGATGGGATTGTGATGTTCTGCGATGATAGCAACATGCACAGTTTGGAGTTGTTTGACGAGGTTCAGTCTGTGAAATGGGTGGGTGCCCTTTCCGTTGGCATACTAGCACACTCTGGCAGATTGGAAGGAACCAGTGGCGGTGAGATCTCCGGTGAAAACCTTGATGGGGTTGGCAATAAGGAGGAGGAGCAGACCGCACCTCTTCCCGTTCAGGGCCCTGCTTGTAACTCATCGGGGCAGTTGGTTGGTTGGCATACCTTTAATTCCCTTCCTTACATGCACAAGAGTGCTGCTTTGATCGATGACGGTGCGACCGTGTTGCCCAGAAAGCTCGAATGGGCTGGTTTTGTTCTGAATTCCAGGTTGGTGTGGAAAAATGGTGATCTGGAGGTTGGTACGAAACCAGAGTGGGTGAAAGATTTGGACGAGATCAATGAAAATGGAGATGTCTGGGAGAACCCATTGTCGCTTTTGAAGGACGCTTCATTTGTTGAACCGCTTGGCAAATGCGGACGTAAGGTTATGCTCTGGTGGCTTCGAGTAGAGGCACGAGCGGACAGTAAATTTCCTCGAGGGTATGCTTCACTTTAGCTTACATGTGATTGATCTTCTTATACTATTTTTTGTAGGATATCTATTGCATTCGATCACTTTGCATTGGTGAAGCTTTTGCTTTTCACTTATTTCATAAGTTAGTATTCCTGACGAATATAGGGCATAGATCCTTTTAATAAATTTGTTGGCCTTCTTGAAATTAAATTACATCAAGACCTCTGAAATTTTCATCCATAATTTCTTTGACCTCATTGATACAGTGACATTATTCTCACACATTTTTGTATTTATTCTGATGATGAACTTTTCCTTGAAAACTTAAAAACTTGGATGTGAAATGAAATATGAAATTCGTGGTACTTGTGATTTTGTCTCCTAAGTTCATCGGATATTAGAAAGTAGTAGTATCAAATGGGTGTTACTTTACAGAATTTAGTTAACATTATTCAAGCTTGATCCAACCCAGTGTCGGGAATTTTCTTTTCCGAAACTGTTTCTCTTTCCCTCATGGAATATTTGGTAGGTTGCAATTCCCTTTTCTCTGATGGTTGTTTGCAGAGCAACATGTTTTCCCCTTCTAACGCAAGGGCCTGTTGAACTCCTCACACGGTTAGATACAACAAAACAATAAACAGAAAATAAGAATGCTGGCATAAGATAATGGAAAAATGGGTACAGTGGGAGAACAAGCAAATTCTGATTCTGTGCTGATTTTGATCTTCTGTTATCTTGTCTGGTGGTCTTTTGTTTGTGTTGCTTCTCAATTTCAAATCTGTTATCCATCAATTTTATAGATCCTCCTTGTACTGATATATGTTAAGCACAAAAACATCAATTTCTTTGTTCCATCTTTTGGGGTTAAGTTGCATGGACTTATTTTTCCTGCATAAGTGCTTTTTTGTTGGGTCGCTTTCTAGTCAGAATGAAGTTTGAGAACTTTTGGTACCTTGTTACTGGTGGATTCGGAGGCTTTTTGAAAGTTAGTTCTCTAGAAATGTTCCACTTTATGCTGATTTTGTAAAAAACGGCCCAGCTCAATTGTTTAAATCATATGAATGCCCTAGCAAACCCATAATTATGAAAAATTGGCTAAGCGGTTATGCCTTCACCAAGGCACTGAATTGTTAGGCTCTTTCACTAGCTGATGTAATGCTACATGTATTAGAATCAGCATTGCTACATGATTGCACAGATTGTTTTGCTTTCTTACTTGTGCTGTTAATTGTGACAGATGGATAATCGATCCCCCCTTAGAGATTGTTGTTCCTGCAAAGAGAACTCCCTGGCCTGATGTGCCTCCAGAACTTACAAGTATGTCTACCGCAAGGAAGGGTCTAATTGGGGATCATACGGAGAAGCGTAAGGCTCCGAGAAGAAAGCGTTCCACCTGCAGTAAAAGGAAGCATGGGCAACAGGAAGATGTACGTGGTTCTGGTGCATCTGGTGGCCATGTAGAGAAAAGATGATAGCTCATCTCAGCATGAAATATTGCAGGTGTGTGCAACAAAATTGTTTCAGCCCAGGATTTTAAGACCTGCATACGGTTACAGTTTGGCGAACTGTTGGCAAAGCTGATGCCTCTGGATCATCTTTCAGAAGATTGTCATTTGAGTTTAGCTTTAACAGAAATTTGTAAGTAGTCCTGGGTATTCTTTTGATCTTGGTCTTGCAAAGCTCAAGTGTGTATTATGCTGGAATTGGGAAGTTCGGTGGTATTATGGATACATGAAGGTCGTATCACCATTGCACCGGGTTTTACTTTGCTGATTTTTAGTGCAAGATTTTGTCAAACAGGGATCGCTTTCTGTACTGTATCTTCACAGACCCTGGTCTATGCTCTCCTGATCTGTGGGATCTGCATGGTTATTATTAGTTGTAACCAGGGGATCTTGCGCATGCCATTTTTATAAATGAATTTAAGATTCTCTGTAGCACGCATTATGATGTCTCATAATTATACGTGAACATGTAACCTTGAGCTTGTCTGCATAGAAAATGGAAAAAATTTTCGATGCTTCTGTGTCATGTGAGTCCCACGAATATGTCTCATTTCATTGCACCGTGTGATTCAGAAGCAACAACATGCTTGTTCTGGTGTACAGTTCGCAGTATCTTATTGACTTGTGGCAGAACATGAATTTGGAAGGTTGAGGCGGTCACCGGAGCACTGAGCACGATCTGTGGTATGAACTTTTACATTTTGGGTTTCCTTTCAAATTAATTTATCCTCGTCTTGTGAGCAATTGACAAGTATGTACCCGCCTTATTGTGATTCGCAAATATTTCCATTTTTAAGATAAGCTCACATCCTACGACTTATGAGCAGTTGGTGGTGGATCTATTTGCCAACAAATGGCAGATGCAGTCATTGGCTCATTCCGCCTTGTATCTTTCTTTTCTTTTCTGTCTTTTTTCTGTCTTTTTAACGTGGCTGCCCCATCCTCCTATCTAATTTTCGGGATGTGGGTATCCGTTGTTTGAATTGCGTACAGCCACTAACTTTTCTACTCTTTAGGGGGCATTTGCTCGGCCGTTGATCGACTTACTCGTGTACCACAATGGATTACAACTATTTAAACAAACTGACTGCACAAAGTGGGGAGAGAGAGGGAAAGATCTCTCATGTGAAGGGGAAAAGACAGAATGACGGAAGAACCATTTGGGGACGCGTCAAGACCCATTCGAGTGCAAACATAATATACTCATGTTCTCATTCGCACGATCCTAACTTCACTTCGTGTTTGTGTATAATCCGTACTTCAGTAGCATAGCAAATTGCATGTTCAGCTAGTGTTATTTGACTTGCCCAATTTTTTGTTCAAATCTTAATTTTTGGTCCTGCATTAGGCCTTGTTGCCTACATATATATATATATATATATATATATATATTCGGTTGGTTCGTCTCACTAAGATGTCCAGTTCATGCTTGTATGATATCTTTAAGATGTAATTTATGTCCATGGAAGTTCTTATACTTAATTTTTACATGGCATAAAAGAAGTCAAAGATTATATACAATGTGTTCATTTGCATGTGCATCTATGCTTATTCTGGTACTTATATGATTTACAATATCAATTTTCCTTGGCATAGTGGAGGGCACTTTCTTTGGTTCAGAACAAATTCAATTTAGGGACTATCATAATCACGGCAACAATTCCACTCAAATTTTGATGCCATGATTTGAAGTGTTCGCTATTTGCTTACAATCGTTAAATGTTATATTCTATTCCTGTGTACTTGCACAATACCAACACTCATAAATTTGTCAATATAGAATGAAAACTAATTGGTATGGAAGACAGAAGCTGGATTATAAAAAAAAAAGGAAAGAACAATTGTACAATGTTTGAATGGGGTCCATTCATTCAAGGACTTTGTCGTTGCAAATAATGTCATACTACAAGTGCAACAATTGCAAATCTCAATTGTCAAAGGTGAGAGAGACTATATTTTGGATTTATCGAATCAGATCTCCATTGGCATTTTGACGAAGAGATATTTTTTGCCAATAGCGAGTAAAGCTACGCTACCAACTGATGTTGAAGTTGATAATACGAAGAATTGATTTCAAATATTGTGTTTGATGTGCATAAAAAAGCACCAACTTCATAGAGGCCTACCGACCGTTCCAATGGAAAAAGATTGAACAATGATGCAAATGAAAGATTAGCTAGAGAAGCATTTGGGAAACCATACCGATGGTGCATTAGATTGAAAAGAATGAACTTTTTAATTCGTTTGTTTCATAGAAAGTATTTAAAGGGGTGGAGTAACAAAATCTTTGAAATGTTGTTTGAATTGTTATATCAAACACTTTTTAAAGGTGTGCAGCCAGTCAAGATTTTGCGTTACCTTTCTATATCACAACCTCTATATCACTAAGGTTGTGTTTGATAGCTCAGGGTCTTAAAGCCTTGGATCTTAAATCAAGAACACACACACACTCTCTCTCTTTTTTTCTCTCTTTTTGTTGGAGCAGCGGTTGGTTCCTGCCACAGTTTCCCACATGGATTTGGAAATTTCAGTTGACAGCCAAAGGGTAGGTGTGGTAAATGCACTAGACCTTCTGTAATGCAAAATATGAGTTATCGTTGTTTTGTGCTCTGCAAAATTAGTGACTCGTAACCACTCAATTACTAGAGAAAGTTGCACGCCGGGCGCACCATGCGCAGTAAAGGAGGGAAGGAAAATTTATTAAAAAATTGTCCTGCATAGTTTTTTATTTTTTCATTTTTCAAATTTTATCTTTATAAAAAGTTTGCTTTTTCAGTATAAATTAAGGGTATTTTAGTAATTAACCATACTATTAGCTTTATACAATAACCTAAAACAAAGAATTCATAAATGGATTTAAGATACTCACCAACTGAATGGTAAGTCACTGTTGGACACATTAATGAGAAGTTAAGCAGGCAGGGTAGGGTTAGGAGAGGAGGGGCAGGGGCGGAAGGAAAGGGGGCCATGGCCCCCCTCATATTTTGGGAAAAAAAAAACCTACATTTCAAAAAATTTTAATTTATTCATGTAAAAATTCTGAAAGATATTTTTCAACTGTAAATATATTAGTACATTACTGAAGACACCTATATGAAAATGAGAAAGGAATTTGTGGGGCTGGTGTAGGCAACTGTCCATGCCAGACCATATAATCTTCCGTATTGGTTTTCAAGCTTTTCCACTGAGATGTGGCACACAATGTAAAAAAAAAAAAATGAAAAAAGGACTTGATTAAGAAAGCATTAGCTACAAGATTTTTATGGAAAGTAAGTGACATGATCCATATATTTGAAAACAACCAGCTACCTGATTATTTTCTATTTTGTGTCGTTAAAACCATTAGAAAATGTGTATAACTAATGACCGAGTCAGATTGGGCGAGTCATATGAGTCTAATTAATGACCGACTCTTGATGGTTGTCATGATAATTAAGCCGAGCTTGTGCATTCATGTCTCAGAAGTCTGCTAGGCCGAGTCGTCTCGCCTCGAAGAAAAAATCAATCACGCATGCTTTGGGCTGTCACCCCAGCATTAGCAAAGAGTTTGTTTCCTCGCAAACCACAATCACTTCTGAGTTTTGACATGTAGGGGGTTGTGCTCCTGCACTAAAAAAATGCGGTGAGTAAGGGGTTTCGGCTCTCATTCAAACGGTAGGATATCCCTCACATAATTGCACCTATGTCAACAACATTGTCTAATTTGTTTCTCAACCCAAATACATGATCTTCTAAATCTTGGGGAATATAGAAAAGGCATATTGATTAATAATAGTTGCTATGTATATCTAGCATATATTTCCTCAGCTTTATCATTTCCCTGCCCATTAAAAAAATTTAATTCTCTTCATTTGTTTTCCAAAGCTTTGCTTCTGTCGACTTGTCGATGGTCGATGATCAATATGAAAACAAACAGTTTGTCTAGGCTTGTGCAGGCAATCACCGACACTAGCCTTCACCCCTGCTGCAGGGAGATTGAAGGACAAAGTCATGCTTGCAGCATACATGTCTTGGTTGTATCATACCTAACTTTCTGCCCAGTTATGTGCCACAAAGAGTACAATGGTGGCCTAAAAATTCAACACACAGAGGATCTGCTTCACGGGCACCTGTAGCTTCTCTTCTGTCTTAAGATTCTACTTCCAATGTTCATAATCTCCAAGCATGGGTCTCTACTTCCCATGAGCCATTCTATTATGATGTCGACCTGTTACAGATGTTTTCCTTCCAAAAGAATGCTTAAGAAGACAATAACCAGCCAATAACTCTTAATGCTGACATAAACGCTTTCAAACTTCAAGCATGCATATATCGAATAATTACGCCACTAACAACAATCTCTAACATCAACACAGCCATCCAAATAAACTAATTTCATAAAAGGGATTGCACAAGGTTGCTGAAAATCGAATCACTTGGCTGCAAGCGCAAAATTGAGTTTCCAACACCAATATTGCAACAATATATGTCAAGATATATGCTAGATAATGCAGAAAATAAAAGACACCAATTTACGTGGAAAAAACCCTAATGGATAAAAAGCCACAGGCAAGAGAGACTTTCTAAATATAAAAAAGGAGTCAAATACACCCCTACTGTTTTAAGAAAAACAGTGAACTCAAGATAACAATAACACTCTCTTATACATGAAAGAAAGAGCCTTAAAAAAAACAAGAAAGAGATCACCCAATGAAGACTTCCTTCATTTCTTTTGACTTTCCTCTATCTTCTTGGTGTGCGTGCCTATCAATCCAAGCAACCTTGCTGCAATTTCTCATTCTTCTCTTCCTTGCCTTTCTCTTCTCCTTCTCCTCTTGATGTGTGCAGCCACAAGAGTTCTCCCTCTTTTTCCAAACAAAAAAAAAAAAAAAAAACGAGAAAGAGAGGGACATGAGAAATATGTGGGGCACCATCGGGTGCCCTCCCCCTTTCTCCGCCCGTTCACTAAGTGACGGGTCGGGTCCTCACTTGAGGCTGGACCCGACCCAACAAACTTCCCCTCTAGCTCCAAGAGAGGGATCATACCTACAAGATTGAACAAAATTAATACACTGCCTTAAAGACAGTCATCCCAACTAGGTCTCTACACTTGTCATGCTTCTCTTTAGGTAGAGACTTCATTATCATATCTGCATGATTCTTCTTTGCATTCTCTAACTACATTAGTTTTTGCTCAAGCACATCAACAATCCAATGATATCTAAGATCATTGTGCTTGGTCCTTAAGTGAAATGCTGAATTCTTAAGCCAAGTGTATAACACTTGGCTATCACAATGCAACACATAAGTCTTCTGGCTAAGACTTATATCATCCACAACAACTCTTCATTCACAACAACTCTTTACAAGCTTCAGTTGCTGCAATATATTTTGCCTCTGTAGTGGAAATATTAACACACTTTTGCAATCTGGACTGCCATGATACTGCTCTCCCTACAAAAGTAAAACATAACAAAAAAGAGACTTTGTAGAGTTCAAGTCACCTGCCATGTCTGCATTAACACATCCTTGTGTCTCTGGATTAGATTCACCAAAATACAAACAGTAAGTGTAAGTATGTTTAAGATACCTTAGGATCCACTTCACTGCAACCCAATGCTCTTTGCCTAGATTAACAATTGTTGTGCTGGCCCCAAGTCTTTCATATCAAAGAATTTGCCAATGTCCTTCTTCAATTGGCTAATCAATTGAGAGTCTTCTCTAACAATAAGCATGCATCTACATATAACAACAAGATAATGAAGTTACCTGATGAGAACTCTCTAATATTGACACAATGATCTACGACTGACCTGCGATACTTTTGATTTTTCATAAATGCATCAAATTTCTTGTACCAGTGTCCAGGTGTTTGTTTAAGTCCATACAAGTTCTTCTTTAACTTGCAAACCATGTGTTTCTTTCCACTAACTACAAAACCTTCTGGCTGTGTCATATAGATTTCTTCTTGTAGATCTCCATGAAGAAAAACAGTTTTTATATCTAGCTACTACAACTCCAAGTCTAAACAAGCCACCAAACCAAGTATTACCCTCATAGATGACATTTTTACCACAGGAGAAAAAATTTCATCAAAATCAATGCCTCTTTTCTACTTGAAATCTTTCACTACTAACTGAGCTTTGTATCTCAACTTGCTTTGACCTTCATTTTTAAACTTGTAGACCTACATGATTTACAACACTTTCTTAACTTTTGGTAGTTCTACCAAATCAAAAGTGTGATTTTTATATACAGAATTCATCTCTTCCTACATAGTTTGAATTCATCACATCATCTAGCGCCTTTGCATAGGATTATGACTCTTCACTATCTGTAAACATAATGTATTCATTAGTAGAATATCTAGTAGATGGTATACACGTTCTTTTACCTCTCTCAAATTGCTCTTTATTTAGTTCCAAATAAGGAGGAAGTTCTCCCTCCAACTCATGCTCATGATCAGTTTGAGTCTCCATATGACTGTCATCTATATACTGCTCATCTACCTCTATTTCTTCTTCCTCTACATTTTCATCAGTCTCACCATGCTCAAATGAAAATTCCTCAGGTTCTGCATACGTTGGCTCATGAACAACACCAGTATTCGCACCAGACTTTGTGCCTCCCATGACATCTTTAATAGTCTAATCCTCTCTGAAGACAACATCATGATTTCTGTAGATTTTATCATTTTTTGGATCCCATAACCTGTAACCAAGAAATATTAGAGGAAAGTTTTATCATCTATTTTGGTTCTATATTCTTTAAGTACATGCATGAAAGCTTTGCAACAAAAAACTTGAAGGTGATTATACTTAACCTCTTCATCTGACCAAACTCTCTATGAAATTTCTCCATCTAGAGGCATTGAAGGAAATCTATTTATCAAATAAACTGCAGTATGCATTGCCTCTGCCCAAAAATACTTGGGCAACTTACAGCTAGATAACAAACTTCTGATTCTCTCAATTGTAGTTATGTTCATCATTTCTGCAACTCCATTCTGCTGTGGAGTATGGGGAACTGTCTTTTCATGTCTAATACCATGCTTTAAACAATATTCTTATAAAAAAGAAGCTATACACTAACCAACATTATCTGTACACAATCTCTTCATCTTCTTACGAGTCTTGTGCTCAACCGCTAAATGAAAAGCCATGAAGATATTACTTACTTCACTTTTGTTTTTCATTATAAAGACCGACACATTCCTAGATGCATCATCAATAAATGTAACAAAATAGGATGCTCCGTCTTTAGATGTCACATTTATCGGTCCGCACACATATGAATAAACTAAATCTAATATATCTTTAGTTTTTGAAAAGCGTTTTTTTCTGAAAAGAGATTCTATGCAACTTACCAACCAAGCAGTGACCATAAGGAGATAACTGTGCACCATCTACCTTTTGGTAACAAATTCTTCTCGGTGAATAAATCGATTTCTCTTTGACTTATGTGACCTAGCCTCTTATGCCACAAATTTGACGAGGTACCATTAATGACTGGTTTTACCTCCACACTACTGATTCGAGACTTTGTACCATAAAAGGAGCCAAATTTGCTGCCTCTAGCCAATACTAATGCCCCCTTTGTCAATTTTCAACCTCTCTGACTAAACGAAGTACAATATCTATCTTCATTTAGTGTTCCTGCAGAAATAAAATTCATTCTAAGATCTGGAACATGTCTCACATCTCTCAAAGTCAATTTGCATCATATGCTCGTTTCAATGCAAACATATCATATCCCAACAATCTTTGAAGTATCACTGTTGCCCATGTGAACTACTCTAAGATCACCTGCTCTGTAGGATAAGAACAACTTTCTACATGGTGTAGAATCACCATTCTGAAATGTAAGACAATCATTTTCTTCAGATAAAAATAATACCTCATCATCTGAAGCAACTACAATATACTCTTTTAGTTTCACACTCTCTTGACTCTTCCTTTTTTGTTCTTTTTTATCTTTTCATTTTCTGCAATCAATCTTCTTGTGACCTGAAATACCACAGTGAAAGCATTTACCTGTCACCTTGGGCTTTGATTCGGACCTAGATTTTGATCTGTCTGCTCATGTCTTCCATCACTAGCACTTGTGCGTTATTAGTACCAAGAGACTTTCTCCTTGTTTCTTCATTTAGAATGTTGCTGGATACATGCTTCATTGTTAATACACCATCTGAAACAGAGTTGCTCAAAGAAACAACTAAAGTCTTCCAACTATCGGGAAGAGAACTGAGCAATAAAAGTGCCTGTAACTCATCATCTAATATCATTTTCATGGTTGACAACTATTGATTATGTTATGTACTTCATTCAAATGCTTTGACACTGGTTTTCTCTCTTTATGTTTCAGATTTACCAATTGCCTAATCAAGAAAGTCTTCTTTCCAGCTGTTTTCCTCTTGTAAAGATCTTACAACTTCTTCCATAATAACTTCGTGCTCGTCTCTGCAGATACTGAATGAAAGACACTATCATCTAACCATTGTTTAATGGTGTCAATGATTTTCCTGTCTAATAACTTTGATTTATCATCAGTCATATTCGTTGGCCTCTGGTTCTCAATGAGTGCATACAAATCTTTACAATATAACAAATCATCTATTTTTGCTTTCCATATAGTTCAATTGTTTCAATGTAAAGAGACCATCATAATGGGGGTCGATTCCATCATTTGATAAGAACGCACACAACAAGCTTGACCCTCGAATACCACTTTGTTATAGATGTTTTCCCCAAAAAAGAATGCTTAAGAAGACAATAACCAGCCAAAAATAACTCTTAATGCTGACACAAATGCTTTCCAAATTCAAACATGCATATATCCAATAATTACGTCACTAATAACAATCTCTAGCATCAACAAAGCTGTTCAAATAAGTTAATTTTATAAGAAAGATTGCACAAGATTGCTGAAAATTGAATCACTTGGCTGCGAGTACAAAATCGAGTATCCAACACCAATATTGCAGCAATATATGCCAAGCAAAAACCCCAAAGAAACAAGAAAGAAATCACCCAATGAATACTCCCTTTATTTCCTCTTTCTTCTTCGTCTAACCTGTCTCTTCTTGGCATACCGATCAACCAAAGCAACCTTGCTGCGATTTCTCGTTCTTCTCTTCCTTGTCTTCTTCTTCTTCTTCTCCTTTTGTTGTGTGCAACCACAAGAGTTCTCCCCTTTTCTTTTTCTCCAAGAGAAAAAAACAAGAGAGAGGGAGGGGCGTGAGAAATATGTGAGGGCACCCCCCCCTTTCTCCACCCTTTCACTTAAGTGATGGGTTCGGTCGGGTCCTCACTTAAGGGTGGATCCTACCCATCATGATCTGCTCGATAAGTTTGATTTATTAAAAAGCCCAATTGCTAGATGCTTTTGCACACAGGAAGCGTAATGACAAGAAAGAACATATATGCCTGTTCTGGAAAGAGGCAACAAATGCTGAAAAGGAGTGTCATGGATAACTCAACATATCTTCTTATGATGATTGCCACAAGAACACCACAGAGAAGCCAGTTTTAGGCTGTTGGTCCTCTTTTCGTAGGCAGCGGTAAAAAGCCTTCTGTTCATGATGAAAAATGCTTGGAGTGGCTAGCTAAGACACAAGGTTTGTTACTTACACATCTTAAATTTGGTGGCATTCATTAGTTTCATTCGTCCAGCCCAAGCCACAGGTTATGACTTATGATAGTCTCACACCCTTCAATGGGAGCCTTCTTGATGCATTGCTTATGTAAATTCAGTTGTTGAGCCCATCAGTTTTGGGGTGCCAATGGCTTTTGCTGCAATACGACGGTCTGTATACCAAAATGACTCAACACTCTCCAATATTGACGGCTTCTTCCCCGTCCAACATTTGACAAGTGAAAAAAAAAGCATGCACTCGCAAAGCTAATGGACAAGCAATTCTCAAAACAAAACTTGTTGTCATATCACATCATTTATCTTGTCACCTCATGTACAAAGCCCTACGCTGCAAAGCAGTCTTTTTCTCACACTTAGCCTGGGTTTAAAGTTATCTAAAAATGATCATAAAAATCAATGCGGATGGTTATGAAAATAATTGCCCCGTTATCATTATCATGGCCAATTATTGAAAAATCCTGTAGGGGAATTTGTGACAAACCAAAACCAATTTTTGGAGACTTCCAATTTTTCACTTCACGCACGTTGGGATGATATCAACAAATCTATGTCACATGGGAGCATGTACAGATAGGTATGGATACAACAAATTTCACAATTCTCGAATATGTGGATACGACAAATATAATATTCTCAAAAATTATAAATTGAAAAAGAAACAAAATGGGAAATGTTTTTCTAAAACTAATAAGACTTCAAAATGAGACCAACAAAATTTTAAAATCTCTGAACACCATTCCGAGAATTATTAGCATGTGAAGTTCTGAATTTTTGCAATACAAGGTACAACGAACCTCTTTCTGACAGTTAACTTCAAAATCATAACAGCCTTTATGAAACTTGATATAAACTTTAGGGTTGCTTTTGATCTCTTGAAAATGTTCAAGACCCTCACCGCCCTTTACTCCGCTCGTCGTGTAGAACATTGAGGGGGAGAGAGAGAGCGGGTGAGGGTTTAGGATCACTTCGTCTGTCCCTGTGTGAGAGAAAGCGGGAGATTTCAGGCCAAAGAGGGGATTGCAGTTTTTTCTTTCTTGTTCACGCTGGTATCTGTAGAGGGGATTGCAGTTCAGGCGAAAGCGGGAGAGGGTTCTGGTAAGATTTTCCTTTCGATTAGCATTGTCAATCCTTGGTCGGCTGCTGCCGGACACGACCGACGTCGACTTGGGTCGCCGGAAGTCATCACCGCCGCCCGCCATCTCGTCCGGTGAAAAGGAAGAAGGTGGGGTGAGAAGGAAGAAGGTCGAACAGGTAACCAATCAGTTTTTAGGTTTGGATTGAGTCTGACCCAAGCCCGATCTAAACGTATCAGTGAAGTATCTGTATCCGAATCACCGTATCGATATACTTCGGCTAATCCCACGTATCTGTGTGACTTAGCAACAAATGAGTTTTGCATAATCTCATTTTTTTGCAAAATCTGTTTTTTTTAAGGAGTGAATAACCTGGCACCACCATGTTATTTAAACTTAATTCTCAATTAGTAATTTACTTTAATGCAAAGATTAGGGCTTGCAACTGTCTTAGTGTAATGCAAACCGATGTCGAAAATGAATATTGATTACATAAAAGCAATGACATATCCGTAAGTGTGAAATTAAAGGGCATGCATCAATTGTTAGGTAGGTTGGAACTTAAAATTATAATTTTTCGGTGACACTAAACCACACCAAATCTTTGACAACCAAAAAAACATTTGTTGGGAAAACAGGTGAAGGAATATTTCTTTGACAACCAAAAAAACATTTGTTGGGAAAACAGGTGAAGGAATTTCCCCTCGGTTGCATTAAAATTTCGAAACTTAAACTAGGGGCTGGTCACAACGAGTCGAGCCAACTCGAACTCACTCGAAAAAACTCGACTTGAACTCGACTCGTTTATAAACGAGTCGAGTTGAAGCTAAAAGTTAAACTCGAGCATGTTAACGAGTCGAGTTCGAGTTAGTCAAGCTCGACTCGATTAAACTCGACTCGACTCGATTGTAATTTTTTTTAAGTTTTTTTTTTTGTTCGTTTTGTCTCGTTTTTTTTTGTTTTTTTCCTTTTCATTTTTCTTCCCTCCTCTTTTTCTATTTTCCCTCCCATACCTTTTACATTTTCTCCCTCGTCAATGCCATTATCTTCCTTTACTTTTTCTCTTTTCTTTTTCTCGGGCTCATTTAATGCATTCTGCGTGTTGTAAAACGAGCCACCAGCCGCATTTAATGCATTGCATTAACAGTGAGTGTTATAAAACGAGCCATGGAAGAGCTGGGTACGGAAAAAAGAATGAATGAGTCGAGCCGTTCGAGTCGAGCTCGAGCTTGGAAACAAGCTATCGAGTTCGAGTTAAAGTCGTCTCGACTCGGCTCGTGTGCAGCCCTAGCCCCACTGCGCTAGATGCATTATCTCTCTTAAGGATAACAACTAAAAAACATTCTAACTTTTTATCGTAAAAATGAGACTTACAGCGTATAACACTAATGTCAAGCTAGATTCACACTAGAGATGAGATGCATCACTAGATCCGGACCTACTTTTAGGTGCTAAATAGATCCGGACCTACTTTTAGGTGCCAAAATTGTAAAAAAAAAATCCTGAATTCCCTCCCCAAATTTCCGTAGCCTAATACCCCATCATAAATGAGGTGTTTTTCGTTTTTTTGTTCTTTTAACCAGCACCCACTGTTGTGTTAGTGTTTCATGACTATATGCCTTGACTATGACCTATTTGAGTAGATTCATGAATCTAGCCTTTCATTATATGTTCAATGATGTAAAGTAAGGTAAGTTTGATGTTCCCAAGATCTTTCCAAATTCACACTAAGTTTGATGCAAAAAAGCTGTTGCGGACAAAATCTGAATATGTAAATGCTCATGCATGTACGTGTTCTTCTTCCTTGGGGGACCACAATTCATATTCACATGTTCTTTCAATTAACAATGATATAGGACGTGGACTGCAGAAGTTGATTCTTTTCGGCAACTTCTCTATTTTACTTTTTCGGTAAATTAAGAAACATTATATACAGGATGATCATTTGGTAAGCTGCAATGATTTGATTAATGGTTAGAGCTTAATGGAACCAAGATGCCAAATTAATAGAGAATCACGCGAGGATGGTAAGAGAATTTTAGGTAAATCAAGGTCATAATATATGATACCTCGTTAATAAGATAAGCTGGGTGATTCTGGGGGACATTTTCATTCTACAGTTTAGTTTAGTAGTGGAGAGTCGAACTTTTGATTCAACCCCTCGTTCTTAAAAGTTTGCTTCAACGGTCTTTCTTTCAACGTGAGCCTTTCTACAGCGCATATAATTAACGCATTCAAAGTAAAAACTGACGTCCGTACCATTATATATGAAGAACATGTTTTGCCTTGCCATATAATTGGGCACTCTTCCCTGGATGTTCACACTCTTCCTTCGAAATCAGAACCAGCGAACCTGTTTCTTCCTCCATCATCTACAGCCATCTCATCATTGTTCCATGGCAGAAAACACCGTGCTCACTTCAAATCATGAGCAACATCATCACCCACCTCACATTCTCATCTTCCCATTCTTGGCTCAAGGCCATATGATCCCTCTTGTAGACATGGCCATCTTGCTCTCTCAACGCGGTCTCACCGTAACGCTGGTCGCCACCCCCCTCAACCTTGCTCGAATCAGCCCCGCCGTAGATCTGCAGAAGGACGCCGGCCGCGACCTCCAAACGGTCCAGCTCCCCTTCCCCTCGGTCCACTACGGCCTGCCGGAAAACTGTGAGAGTTTGGAATCAGTCACTAGTGGTGACATGGTTTGGAAGTTCTTCCTCTCCACGAGGAACCTCAAGGAACCATTCGAGAAGATCATGCAGGAGACGCGTCCTAATTGTGTCATATCTGACTTCCTGCTTACCTGGACCTCAGAGGTAGCCCACAAGTTCAACATACCGAGGATTTGTTTCTCTGGCACTTGTAGTTTCTCTTCTGTTTTGAAATGCAGCGTTCATGAGCGAAAGCCCCACGAGGGGGTCTCTAGTGATTATGAGCCTTTCCTGGTGTCTGGCCTGCCTCATCAGATTGAGCTCACCAAAGCCCAGATGCCAGAAATTTTAGACAAGTGGGCGTCTGGTGACCAAGGGGAGACCACCAAGGCTTTTTGGGCAAATGTGGCAAACGCAGAGAAAGACAGTGACGGCATAATAGTAAACAGTTTCTATGAGCTTGAACCTTCTTATGTGGAGTGCTACAAGAAAGCCACAGGGAAACCAGTTTGGACGGTCGGTCCACTTCTCCTGTGCCATGAAAACAGACAAGAGAGAGGTAAGAAGTCTTCTATTAGTGAAGAGGAGTGCCTGGAGTGGCTAGGCTCAAAGAAAGAGAGATCTGTTCTTTACATTTCATTTGGTAGCATCAATTTCATTTCTCGACTACAAATGGAGGAGATGAAGTTGGGCCTTAAGAACTTGGGGTGTTTTTTCATTTGGGTGGTCAAGGAACTTGATGATTTGCAGTTTATTGATAGTCTGGAGGAGAAAACCAGGGACAAGGGTCTGATAATAAGGGGATGGGCGCCACAGGCTGTGATACTCTCACACCCTTCAATAGGAGCCTTCTTGACTCACTGCGGATGGAACTCTACCATTGAGGCCATTAGTTTTGGGGTGCCAATGCTCACTTGGCCACTGTTTGCAGAGCAGTACTTGAATGAGAAGCTAGTGGTGCAGATCTTGGGCATTAGAGTGAAGGTTGGCAGTCATATGATCTCGGAGGCTCTTGGGGACGAAGAAGCGGTGGGGGTGGTGAAGAGTGAGGCGATAGAGGAGGCGGTGCAGAGTGTTATGTGGCCAGGAGAGGAGGGAGAAATGCTGAGAGAGAAGGCTTGGAAAGCAGGAGATTTGGCAAGGAAGGCAGTGGAAGATCAGAGTGGTTCCTCTTGTAGGAACTTTGATGACTTCATTCAGTTTGTCACGAACAAGATTGTGGAGTAATAATTGGAAAAATACTATTGTTATTATTGATATTAATGGCTAAAACTTATTTCTATTTCGTAATTTTGTTATGAAAAATTATGTTAACTCAGACTCTGTGAAGTTCTAGTCCACTTGTATTTCGATTTAATGTGTTTAGAGTCTCTTAAGGCCCCGTTTGATAGGCGGGGTAAAAGTAGAAGAGTGGTTGAAATGTGTACGGGCAGGTGAAATTTCACCCGCCCGACGAAACGACCATCAAACACCAAAAACTTTCACCCATTTTTCGTAAAAGAGAGCGGTTGAAATTTCAACCGCTCAAAAGTCCGAGCTTCGAGCTCGGACTTTCGTGCGGTTGAAATTTCAACCGCCCGAAACACCTTCCGCAGCTCCTGGTCTCTCCTGCCGTGAAGCGTTCACTCCCACCGTCGCTGCTATCCTCTCCGCTGCGCCGTCGCATCTCTGCTCTGCCATCGCATCTCCGCTCCGCCATCGCCTCTCTGCTCCTCCGTCGGTATGCTTTCTCCATTTCTCTATCTGATGCCTTCCCTTTCTCCCTTTCTCTCTTGCCCTAAGATGATTTGGGCGTTTTTCTCTCTATCCCGTCGGTATGGCAGGGAAGACATGCCCAGAGATTTGGGCATTTTCCTCTCTCGCTTGGCGTTTGATTTGCTGCCCTGTCTCAGCGTCCCTCTTTGCAGGCTTGATTTCAGGCTTGATTTGGGCGTTTTTTCTGCATAAGACATCGTGGATGTGTGCCATCGCCTGTTCACCATCTCTCTTCTTTTGTTAAGTTCTTTGGGCGTTTGATTTGCTCTTCTTCATTGTTGATTAGTTTAGAAGCTCTGCAATTGATGAAATGTGTTGGATCAGTTCAATGCTTTATCATTCGACATGGGTTTGCTCATGACTGCCTTAGGATACACTGTGAACAAGATCCTCTTCCATGGAACGTCTTGTTTTCTGGTCTTGAGAAAGCTGGGCATAGCGAAGAAACATTAATGTACTTTAACCAGATGTTAGGAAGCAATGTCAAGTTCAATTCAGTAACACTGCTTTGTCTGCTCTGCAACAGATGTTATAAAGCAAAATCCATTCATGGCCTTATTGTAAGGACTGGATTTCACGCAGATGCTTTTGTTTGTACTTCTCTAATAAAGATGTATGCAAAATGTGGATCTCTCCCTGCTGCAAGGCTTGTGTTCTCCGAATTGGCTGAAAAGGACTTTGTGTCGTGGAGTGTAGCTATATCTGCATATGGTGTTAATGGATTTGGACCAACTTCTTTGCAACTCTTTAAGGAGATGAACACCCAAAACATGTGTGTTGATCACGTTGGGTTTGTACTTTGTTGAGATACTTTCAGCTTGTGCTCACTCTCTGCTGGTGGAAGATGGTTGGCAATGCTTTGAAAGCATGATAAGGGACCATTCGCTTGTTCCAAAACTGGAGCACTATGGGTGTATGGTTGATCTTCTTGGTCGTGCAGGACTTATGAGCAAAGCGGAGGAGCTTATATCATAAAATGCCAGTGGCTTCAAATCCTGGGATTTGGGGTGCCTTATTTGGTGCTTGTGCAGTACAAGGGAATGTAGAGATGGGAGAACGTGTGTTCCAACAACTAATGAGACTAGAACCTAACAAGGCACAAAACTATGTCATGGTGTCAAATATATATGCTGGAGCTGGTAGGCGATCATGCGGCTAATTGTAGAACTGCTATATCCTAGAGAGCAGAGGAACTGAAGGTAGTCTGTTGGTTACTGAGGCTGTGAATGAAGGGGACATGATCTTTAGTGCGACTAAGTAGTACCTCTTGAAGAGAAGTAGGCGACCTTTGGAGAGATGACTTTCCTGCTTTTCAAAAGCTTTACAAATATGATTGTCGTGAGAAGCTGACAAAAGCTTTACAAATTTGATATGTAAATGAAAATTGTCTTACTGGTGTGTGTGCCTTTTTGCTGGGCAGAAGCTTGACAAATTTAACATCTTTTTTGTTCTTTTTCTAGCCTTCACAGAATTGTTTTGTTGTTTGGAATGCCAATGGTGAAATACTTGTCCAATAACGCTGATTTGTCGTCAAGCTTCAAGAAATTCTTGTCCAATTGCAATACCCTGTGCATCTTGTTGTTTTCTGGATGGTAGGTAATACACCCTCAATATTTTGTTGTTTTGGAAGATCATCTTCCAATTTCTTCCCACGTCAAATTTGGGGAGGAGAAGACAAAAACAAAACAACATTTACCGCGTTAAATTCTTCTTGTGCATCAAACATGGTTAAATTTACCACGTTAAATTCTTCATGTACATCAAACAGGGTTAAATTTACCACGTTAAATTCTTCTTGTGTATCAAACAGAACCCGTTTTTGAAAGAGGGAGAAATTTCATCCTTTAAATTTTTCTAAAAAAATTTATTATGGTAAATTTACCGCGTTAAATTTTTCTTGTGCATCAAACGGGCCCTAACTGAAGGCAGTATGTATGATGCTGATGGAACCCCTCCTAGCGGTCCGTAAAACGTCGCCGGTCGAAGGCAGTTCCTCCTCCCAAGATCTCGCTCAGCGCAGAATGCAGTGCGGAAGGATTGAAATGAAGCCAAGAAGACGGTGATCGTCGTTCTCAGCCTCAGGCCTGACAGATAGTGCTCCACTCTAAAATCGATATCAATTGGTAGAGGGCTCCAAAAATCCAGAAAATGGGTGGAGAGCGAGCCAACATCCTGACGCCCAAAGTTTGAGGCAAATCCGAGTGGTCTGAGGCCAACTCGTTAAACCTCGAATTCGCTGGTTGCCGGACGCCTTCTTCAGAAAAGCACCACCGCCTGTGTTGACAGAACCGGGTCTTCTCCGCGCGATTTCTCTTCAATCCGGTGAGATCTCACGATGAAAACGGTTGCAAATGAAAGATAATCAAATTTAGAACAAGATAAAGTAGATAGATCACCCGGTTAGATGATATTCCCAATGTTCTAGAAGAATATTGGGACGCTGCCGCCTATGGCGGTGTTCAAGTCTGGAGCTCCGCCGGAAGTCGCCAGGTTCCGACCGTCGCATCCAGATTCTCCGTCCATGGTCCGATCATCCTCAAATTTGGTGGAGAGAAGCGCAAGGATGTTACGGAGCGAATGGAACCGGAATGGACACGATCCAACGGTCCGATCGCCGGAAATGTCGCCGGAAACACAGACTGGTCGGCGGTGAAGCAGAACAGCGCCTGTGTCGTCTTCCTTTGATCGAATCTAGCTTGTTACAGCTCCGTTTGACGTGATCCCAAGTTTGTCTGAAAGCTAGCTCGCAGAGGATGCGAATGGAACTAAAACCCCCAAAAGTCTCACACAAATGGGCGGTCAATCGAGGCTTAGACAGTCGGCGGCTTAGTGAGGCCTGTGCATGTCTGAACCGAATGATCGAGCTCTTCCTCGTCTCTGTTCGTCAGCGATCAGTAGTCTGCGCCTTCCAAGGGATGTCTGTGGCTGTGGAATCCGCACGTCTACCCACTGGTTCAATGCAGTCGGGAATGGGATTGTCGTTGAAGAAGGAGAAGCCGCCGGCTTCCTTCGTCGGTTCCTCCTGGTAGAGAAGGTCCAGCAGAGGTTTCAGGTGAAGAAGATGGCGCCTAAACAGCAGCCATTGTTGGAGTCAGATCGAGCTAGGAGAAATGCTCGCAGGGTCATCTTTTCAGACATGAAGAAACAGAGGATGCGCAGGAACGCGAGAGTGGCTAGCCGCCATTACAAACTTTGGTATTACATTCTTCAAAACTTCGGGTGAACAGTGCGTAAAGACAATATATACTGTAGCTTGACTCGGTTCGGTCTAAGTCTCGAACCGGGTCGGTACATACTAAAGCAGAACTCCAAACAAAACCGGGTCCTAACTAAACCGCTGGATCTGGATTGGGTCCTGGACCGGATCCTGTCAAAACTGCTCCGAACTGCCCTGTATCGCTGTAAACACTCTGCCTCGGCCTGAAATGGCTCCGTCTCGGTGTGCTGTGGTCGGCTCGGATCTGAAACTCCTCCCACTTGGTCTGAGTCAAGTGGGCGCGCATGGCTAGGTCGGTCATCTGGGCTCGGTCTGGGTTTGACCGGACCTAGCTCGGTCAACTCCGTACATGGACCCACCTCGGCCTGGGTCGGGTCGGCTGAGTCCGGTGGCTGAGCTCTGACCATCTCTCTCCTGTCAGCGCTGGTGAAGTCTGGGCTGGGCTCGGCCAGCTGGCCCCGGTGTCCCAAGTAACCTCCTTACACAAAAATGCCGCCCTTGCTGAAAAGACCTCTGTGTGTGTTAGCCTCACAACAAGGATCGGCCGCCCGTCCGTGCGCTGCTGCCGCTGGTGCCTGAGCCTCATTAGCCTCATAACAAAAATCGTCGCCTCGCCCAAGCACTGTCGCTGCTGATGTCCGCTCGCTAGCCTCACTAAAGCTCTCGGCAGGTGTCGCGGTGGCCCGATAACCTCCCTAAAGCGCAAGTGACCTCCTGTGGCGACGCTCTCCTCCGTGCGGCACTTGGCTGCGCCCTCGGCACCCGGTAGCCTGTGACATCCCTCGACTGTGCGCTTGGCCGTGCCCAGTGGCTGTGTCGTGCCTGTGGTCGGCCGTGGCTGCCCTTCATGGGTACCTGGTGCAATGCTTTGCCTGGATTGGCGTCAATAGTGCTAAGGACTATATCAAACATGGTTGTCTTAGCCTCACTACCTCCGTCACACCGTGGCTAAGTCTCACCCTCACCAAGCCTCTCATGCCCGACAAAGGGCTCGCGCAGGCGGATTTAACGTACTCGGCCCTGGGATGTCGATGGGATTCGGCAGCAGTCTCAGCTAATCCTCGCCGAGTCCAAAGTAGGTTCATATCAGATGCCAACTTGCTTTTCATTTAATGCTTCTTCATTATGGCGGTGGTTGTTCCCAAGTCGATGGCTGTTACAAGTTAAGATACATTGGAAAGCTGCCAGTCCTTAAAAAAGGGCCTATACAAATTACCTATGTCACCAAGATGCGGGTGCGGTTATCGCACATCTTAAAAAAGAGATCTTAAAAAAGGGTGCGGGTACAGCACATCTGAAAAAATTTAGGTGCGGCGGTACGGCAAGACTATTTATTATTATTATTAATAATAATTTTTAATAATAATAAATAATAATATATATGACAAAATTATCTATAAATCACAAAATTATTAAATATCAAAATCAAAATTGCAATTTTCTCCTTCTTTTCTTTCTTAATAAGGAGGTTAGGTTCGGGGTTGGAGGGACGGGGCGAAGCGCTCCGTTGTTCACTAACGACGGTTATTCCTATAAGTCTATAACGATTTTGGTTTCGGGTAGGTCGAATTGGATCGAGATTCGAATCCGGACCCGAACTCTATCACTCGAGAGGAAGCCCAACGGGTTTCCCTTTCCGGTTTTCCTTTCTATCTCTCTCTTCGTTGCCCTCTTCCACAAGTGAGCATCGACACAGGTGAGCATCTTCCTCTTCCCCGTCTTCCTCTCTATCTCCCTCTTTGTTGCCCTTTTCCACAGGTGGGCATCTTCCTTTTTCCCGTCTTCCTCTCTATCTCCCTCTTCGTTGCCCTCTTCCACAGGTGAGCATCGACACAGGTGAACATCTGTTTCCCCCTCACCCAAGCCCTCTCTGTCTGCACCTCTCTTCCTCCGGCACTCCTCACTCGCCCTCTCTTCCTCTCGCGTTCAGTCCCCTCACCCCTGCTCTCCCTTCCCCCCAAATCATGTCCCTTTCTCCCGCACTCTCTCCCTCTCCCTACCGCCCTCTCTCGCACCGGTGTGGTTTGGGAGCGAGCTCTTGAGCAGGTGCGATTTGGGTGCGAATCTGGGTCGGGTGGTTGCACCCACACCCGAATCTGCACCCGCATCGCGTCGACGCGGGTGCCGGTCTATTTCTGCCTCACCCTGGTGACACAGCAAATTACTACCAATTTTGAGAGGCCAGATTCTGATTGAGTTCAGCATATTTCAAGAATACTAACCCCTGAAAAATACATGCACCCCTTTCATTCCACATAAAAGTTGAGGAAAAGTAAACTCCTGGCTGGAGTCGAGAACCATGCTGAGTTTATGTTGGGAAAGAGGTAGTATACTTAGAGGGCGTTTGATTGCTGTCCACTGGGACAGGACAGACAGGACGTCCTGTCCATTACACCACTGTCCTGTCCTCATGGACAATTGTGTTCCTTGTCCACCGTTTGATGATTTTAGGAACAGAACACTTTGTTCTTCATGTCCGGCGTTTGTTTCGTATGTGTCTGTTCTGTCTGTTTTGTCTGACGTTTGTTTTTGTCTTGTCCGATCTATCCGTTCTGTCCGATGTTTGTGTCTTTCATGGTTTCGTATGTGTTTTAGCCTAATTCCTAACATTAGGCTAGGTCTCTTATGAAAATAAACAGCCTTAAGGGGCAGACTATCACCTACTCTGTCTTGACAGAGACTAGCACTGAAAAGAACAACAAAAAATGTAATGTTCGACTGTAAATAGCCAGCCTGTTCATCTGACAGATCCACTGAACTACTGCTTTTGCATCTCACTGAACTACTGCTTTTCCATGGGAAAGAAATTCACTTACCTCGACCATTTCCTTCCTCAAAAGAAAAAGCTTTCATAAAAGCAACAGTAAAATCAGACTAACAAGATTTCACACTCAACAACTGAAAACTGCCATTGAATTGATTAGTGTGAAGGGAAACCCATTTCTTAGCTCTATTTATAGGAAGAAGGGAATCTTCGACAGCTAACATCAAAAGCAATCGCTCATGAAGCTAGCCATACAAAGCTAACCTCAAAAATTAAATCAGCAACTTGCATTTAAAGAAAATCTGTGGAAATGTGGTTTCAGGACAGGAAGCTCTGCAGCCCACGTTGAGGGCAGGTCACTTGGTGGGTACTGATAAAACATCGACCAATTAAACTAATTTTGGCTACAATTTCCATCCTTTGGTGCGTTCTTTTGCTTTACCTTTTTTATGAGAGTTCGTTGTTATTCATCCACGCAGAGTTGACAATTAACTTGAGTTTAGTTAATGTCATTTTCTTTATCTTTTACACAGCCCTTATGTTGTCGTATGGATGGTCATCTCACTAGTGACACTAGGCAGCTTAGTTATACTTGGCCAAAAGAGAAGTTCCTCACTGAAATGCATAGACAGATGTATGCAAGATGCCAGACGTTACAGAGAATCAAAATCAGTATACATATGCTGTTCAAAAATATAAAGGGTCATAAAATTACATTGCAAATAAGATTTCAGCCGTTGAAAGAGAGAAGACGGGCAAGCAAAGAGGGCATTTACCTCTTCCTCAGCAATGTGATTCCACAGATTCGAAATTGCGAGGAAGTGCGGAAGACACCTGCAAAAAGGAAAGGCAAAGCCGATCAACAATCGTGTGGGCGACCTTTCGGGTGTTACAGAAAGGAAGACAGAGAAAGATAGAGAACGAGAGGAAGACAAAAATACAGAGAGAGGGATACGCAGCCACAAAAAATGTTTTTGATGCAAATGACTTAAAAATTTCTTTCCACAGGCAAGAAGGGCCTACGGGGCAACCCTAGCTACTGTAAATCAACTGCAAATTAGAGACAAGAATGAGCGAGTGAGAGAGAAAACAAGAGAACGAGAGAAAAATCACCTGAACAAGTTGTTCACCCAACTATGGACTTGCAGAAATGAGGTGATCGCTCGAGATGAAATCGTAAAGCAGGGGAGGAAGGCGTAGAGCTGTGGAAAGGGAAGACTCAAAGAGAAGAGGGAGAGTCGGATGCAGAGAAAGGGGGGGAAACTCGGGAGGACGCTCGGGAGTCGGAGGAGGAGAATCAGAGGAGGAGAAAGGGGAAAACTTGAGGGACGCTCGGGAGTCGAGGGATGCGCTCGGGGGTGAGCAGGCACTGTTGTTCCAGGCTGTTCCGGCGCTGTTCCGAGGGTTAGCTCGGAACAGCGAAGAACAGGGGTTAAATTTATACCCCTGTCTAATTGTCCGTTCTGTCCAAGGTGCACCGTGGACACCATCGTGCACCGTGGACAGCGTTTGATAACAAAAGCAATTAAACAGGACACGCATGTCCTGTCCTGCGTGTCCTGAGCCCATCAAACGCCTTAAGTTACACCTGTTCACTCACGTAAGCTTCCAGTAAGGGAAAGCCAAAACCAACCACTTCGTTCTATCCACATGAACAATAAAGTAAAGAGACCTCCGTTTCATGTGGTTCGAATTACTTTTATACCTTCCAACAATTAAATCATTGAACCACTTGTGATGACAGGAGGTCAGCATTAAATCTATGTGATTATATTCAATTTTTTTTTTGGGTTGAACCTTGGAAAAGGAAAAAAGAGGAAGGGCTTCGGCCCCTTAGGGTTTTTCTCTAAACAGTTTTCATTCTTATTTGTTCAAATATAATCCAGCACTTTTTCTAAGACATGACAAATTCCTCATTCACTTTATTTGCCCCGGAAGAACTAATAGAATATGATCAGCTGATCTTAAGACAACAGACAATTTAAACCTTATCTCAGGCAAAGTATAGTTGTGCTTTATTTTAATAACATTATTTTAAAATATTGAAATATCTAAACTAATTAGGTTTCCCCATAAATAACTAATCTTTCATTCCTAAACTAGTGACTAATTTTCCATGAGAATACATGTTTGAGAGAGAGAAGGTAACCAACATTTACGGGAATTAAATTGACAACAATAGTCCATTTTCTCATTGAACCAAAATCAATTAGATTGATTTTTGGATCAAAATATTATGTAAAATCTTCGGTTTCTTTCCTCTCCCTCTATCTCTATTCCATAGGTACAAAGTTTGAATCAATTTTCTTCTGTCAAACTAGGGGCAGTCTTACAAAAGAGTTCTTTATGATAACACTAAAAGGATACAAGACAGAACGAGTTTTGCTCAGAAGACCCGGAGGTAGCTAAATGAGAAAGCAATATACGATGCCCTCTAACTTCCACTAAAACATGGATGAACAACAAGAATCCTCGATCAACTCTTACACTGAGTCCACTTAAACTTGGATGAACAACAAGAATCCTCGATCAACTCTTACTTTGAGTACACTTCATGAACAGGAACCCAGATATTAACATAAAAAGACGATTAAATGTCAACCCAAAGCATTTACCTTATAACTCTTTTAGCCACATGTCCTGATGATATACTGCCGCTTGGCAGAATCCAAAAGGTATTTCCTATGAATTTACCATCACTCGTACTATAATCTCCAAGTTTTACGTAAGTAACAAGCATGAGCAAACCAACTTAAAACAAATCCCAAGGAATAAATATTCTGCTTATTCTGTTTGAATTCCCTCATTAGCAAATCTGTCTATTCAGGGAAGCATTTTCCATGCATTAATTCAACAAATCAATGAATTGTAACAAATTAACTAACTATTCCAGAATGTGAAATTGTGATTCGATAAAATTGAATTATTTGTTTCTTGTTTTCTTGCGGTATGCTCCATTATTGTAACTATAAATAAGTGTTGAGTATGAAATTGGTTTATGGGGCGTTCTACTCTGTTTGTTATTCTTTCTTTCCTTTCTCTGTAGTGTAGCTCTGTTTTCTTACATGGTATCAGAGCACCATGTCCGCAACTGGTCCTGAGTCATCTTCTCTTGGTGGAATACTGCATACAGGATCAGAGTTTGTTGGAGATGTTAACTTTGGGGATTCTTGCAATCCTTATTACTTGCATCATTCAGACAATCCTGGAGCTGTTTTGGTTTCTCAACTCTTGAATGGAGATAACTACCCTACCTGGAGCCGTGCAATGACTATGGTGCTGTCAGCCAAAAACAAGCTAGGGTTTGTGGATGGAAGTCTTCCCCAACCAGACATCGCTGCACCAGAGTTTATGGCTTGGAGGCGCTGCAATCATATGGTATTGTCCTGGATTCTCAATTCCATTTCTCGTGAGATTATGGGTAGTGTGATTTATGCTACATCTGCCATGGAAGTGTTGATTGATCTTAGAGAACGTTTCACACAAGGGATTGCACCACGAAAATACCAGTTGAAATCTGCTACTTGTCGTTTGTCGCAAGACACTATGTCTGTTGTTGCATACTATACTAAAATCAAATCATTGTGGGATGAACTAAGCTCTTATGAACCTCTACCAGAGTGTTCTTGTGGTGCTATGAAACTCATGGCAGAGAGGGTGCAAGAGGATCGTGTCATTCAATTTCTAATGGGATTGAATGACACATTCACTAGTACTAGAGGGCAAATTCTATTACGTGATCCTTTGCCTTCAGTTTTCAAGGTTTACTCTCTTGTGCTTCAAGAAGAAAAGCAAAGAGAGGCCCGAATGATGAGCAATCCAGTTGAGAATGTTGGTCTGTCTGCTGTTGGTGGTGATCTCAAGTTTTTTAAAGGTCGACTCAATAGAAAATCTCAATATTACTGCATCTACTACAAAATTCCAGGACATACCAAAGAGAGATGCTTCAAACTAAATGGATATCCTTCAAATTCTAAAGACGGTAAACAGAGGTATGCAAAATCTGCTTCCTACTTGGCCTTTGATGACCACGATGGTGAAAAACCTCAATCTACAGCTTTAGCTTCTGCTGCAATAGCCAAAGATTTCAGTAAAGATTATGCTCCTTCTTTTACAATAGAAGAGTATAATCAGATCAAACTTCTTCTTAAAGATCGCCCATCAGCCCAGTGCAGTTTTGCAGGTATGTCTGTTCATTCTTCTTGTGCTTGGATTTTAGACAGTGGCGCAAGTGATCATATGTGTTCATCATTGAATATAATGATCAATGTGTCACTTCTACAGTCCCCATTTCCTATTAGACTACCTAACAATAAACTAGTTTCAGCCACTCATATTGGTCAAGTCCAGTTGTCTCCTAACCTTACACTGCAAAATGTCTACTATCTTCCCAATTTTGAATTCAATCTTATTTCCATAAGTAAACTTCTTCTCAACTCACATTTACGAGTTTTGTTTTCTGCTCGTGAGTGTTTTCTGCAGGACCCGACTTCAATGATGATGACTGGACTCGGTGAGTTGGTGAATGGGCTCTACATCATCAGATCTCTTGATGTTTCAAACAGTCCAGTTGCCTTGAACTCGACCACAGATCAAAAAGATATCTGGCATCTTCGACTTGGACATCCATCTCAGTTTAAGAATTCAGTTTTGTTAGAATGTGATAAGTCTATCGTTTTTTCTAAGTTTTTTTGTGAAACTTGTAGGCTTGCAAAACAGACTAGATTACCGTTTAATAGAAGTGAATCTATTTCAAATAAGGTGTTTGATCTTCTTCATTGTGACATTTAGGGGCCATATTCTCAAGCCTCTAGTTCAGGAGCACACTATTTCCTCACTATTGTGGATGACTACTCTAGGGCAGTATGGACTTATATGATGAGATTCAAAAGTGAAACTTTCTGTTTACTCAAAAACTTTGTAAACATGGTTGAGAAGCAATATAGTTGTGAAGTGCTAACCATAAGATCTGACAATGGGTCAGAATTTTTCTCAAATGAAATGAAAGATTTCTTAAGTATGAAAGGCATTTCCCATCAACATTCTTGTTCTTACACACCACAGCAAAATGGTGTTGTAGAACGTAAACATCGCCATATTCTTGATGTGGCCCGAGCATTAAGATTTGAAGCTGGGTTACCAATATGTTATTGGGATGAATGCATCAAAACAGCCACATACTTGATAAACAGGATTCCTTTATCTACCTTAAAGAATAAAACTCCCTTTGAAATTTTATTCAATAAAAGGCCTTCATATTCTCATTTAAAGGTTTTTGGATGCCTGTGTTTTGCGTCAAATCTAACGCCCAAATCTAAATTTGATTGTAGAGCTAGTCGTTGTGTGTTTTTAGGCTATGCTGTTGGACAACAAGCTTATAGAGTCTTAGATCTAGAAACCAAAAAAAAAATTCTAGTAGGGATGTTGTTTTTTGTGAGACTGAATTTCCTTTCAAAAATGTTCAAATAGGTTTGCAGTCTCCTGTAATACCTCTACCTGGAGAAGAAATCCCTCTTAGAAAAACTGGTTCTAGTGAGAAGGAGCCAAGTCGAGATGAAGAAACTGATAAGTATCAAAACCTGCAAGTTTCTGAACCACTTCAAGTTGAAAATACTCGACCTGAAAGTCCAGAAAAATCTCATGATCAACAAGAATCAGTTTCTGAGTCAGAAAATAATATTTGTGAACAACATTTTGTCCAAGAGCCTTCTTCTACTCTAAGACGTTCAACCAGAAAACCTAAACCAACTGTACTCTTGAGAGATTTTTATTGTGGAGCTGCTCTCACCAAGGCACCTAGTTTAGTGTCAACTGAAGAAAGGTCATCGTCCAGGTACCCTCTGTCCAAAACCCTCTCATTTGATCGTTTCTCACCTGCTCACAAATCCTTTCTTTTGAATATATCACAATATGTCGAGCCAACATCCTATATTGAAGCCAAACAGGATCCTCACTGGATTGAGGCTATGCAAGCAGAGATTAAGGCTTTAGAAGAAAATCATACATGGTCATTGGTCAGTTCTCCAAGTGAAGTTGAACCAATTGGCTGTAAATGGGTTTATAAAATTAAATACAATGCCAATGGACATGTGGAGAGGTTCAAGGCGCGACTGGTAGCTCAAGGTTTTTCTCAAGTTGAAGGGATTGATTTTCATGAAACGTATGCTCCTGTGGCTAAACTCGTGACAGTGCGTTGTCTTCTTGCTGTGGTGTAATCACCCCAAATTTTTTTCAAAAGACTGATGTTTTATCCAAGTGCGAAAGTCAAATTTAGGCACAAGATTCAAATCCAAAATACAACTCTTAGATCCAAATTAAATCCAAAATACAACTCTTAGATCCAAATTAAATCCAAAATACAAATTTTAGATCCAAATTAAATCCAAAATACAAATTTCAGATCCAAAACCCAAGTTCAGATCCAAATAGATCATTTAAGACTAATTTGCCCTTCCTTTTGACCAAAAAACCTCCTTTTAGAGGGTAATTTTAGTCTTTTAGTGGGTAAGACCCATTTGCCCTTCCTTTTGACCAACAAACCTTCTTTTAGAGGGTAATTTTAGTCTTTTGGTGGGCAAGACTCATTTGCCCCT